>PITB01011294.1:0-57947 GCA_004024585.1 Paradoxurus hermaphroditus
TTGTGTCCCCCCCCCTCCCCAGCGAACCGGCCTGTCGGGGGCAGGGCGGCCCGTGGGAAGGGCCCCCCGACTCTGGCGCGCCTGGATGGGGCTCCTGACCTTACAAGCTGTGCGTCTCTGGGCCGTGTCTCCACGCCTTAGGTTTTCCTTGTGTGAACGCTGGAGTGTGATAGCTCGCCGCCGCCGTGTACGGAGGGACGCATGCAACAAGTCAAGCACGTGAAAATGCAGAACGGATGACGTTCTCCGTCAGTGCTTGATCCTGTCCTGGTCTTCCCTGGGGGGGCGGAGGGGGTCTTCTCTGGTCCTGCCTGGGGGGCTTGCCGTGAGGACGGTAGGACGTAACGCACATTGAATCCTTAGTGCCTGCGGACACGCAGTGCTACATGCATGTCAGCTGGCATCCCTGTCCTGTAATACGCGAGGTCCCCATGGGCTGGGTCTTGTGCTGGGTGATGGAAGCGAAGAATGAAGTCCCCTAGCGAGAAGGCCTGTTCCAGGCTGGAGCCAGCAGATGCTGTTACAGTAGTGGGGGTGTGAATGACAGTGGAGGGAGCTAGAAAGGGGACAGCCAGATGCACGTGGGGCCAGAGGCTGGATCCCCAGAGGCCCTCTAGTCTTCCAATGGGACACCTGGGTTGGGCGCGTCTCCCTTCCATCACAAAGGAAGTGTTGAACTGCCGAAGGAGTGGTCAAAGCCCGGGCGCTATTGCAGGGGCTTCTTGGGACAGAAGTTACTTGGTGCGATGCTCTTGGGGATACGAGGATTCACGCTTCCGTGTATCTGGGCCGCGAGGGACCCTTCCTGTGGCCAGTTACCAGTCATCAGCCTTGTCCTGAGTACCTGCTCTGACACAGGCTCTTTCTAGGGGCCAAGGGCGTAACGGTGCATCTGACGTCCCCTTTCTGGAGCACCGGCCGTGTGAGCGGATTGTAATGGGGTTCTCGACAAGAAAGTGGTTGCACCGAAGGAATTTGTGGATCTGTGGGGTAGATTGGTGGGGCGGGGAAGGCTTCGGATTCCTTTGGCCGCATGGCTTATAGGTTGGGAGGGTAATTAGAACCATGTATGCAGAGGGACCACGTATGGTTTCGTAGGGTTCCTGAGAGGGTTGAATGAAGTGGCACAGGTAGGGCGTCTGGCCCAGAGGAGACAGACGTTCAAGCCTCAGATCCCTTTTCTCGGCCTGTAGGGTGGAGTCCAGGGCCCTCGGCATTGTTGTGAGGGGAGCTGGGGAGCTATTGCAGGTTCTTTGAAGGGAATGACAGGATATGATCCGGGCATTGGAGACAACTCTCCGCCGTGTGGGGAGAGGGTGAGGCTAGAGGCAAGGGACTTTTGAGAAGCTGATGCGGAACCCAGGTCGAAGAGCAGCTTGTCTGAATTAGGACCTTGTTCATGGGGACGGACAGGACGAAGATAGACACCTACAAGGTTGAGTGTTCAGGCCTCATTGGGTTCCTGGGGAGAGTGAGCAAAGGAAGACGCGTCCCACATTTGGTGCTGGCTTTTCTGGGCCTGTGTCCTTGATCCAGGCAGGGTTTGGCGACCAGGTCTTGGGCTGGGGAGGCCGAAATGTGTGGGGTGCAGGGAGCCCTCCATGAGGGTTTGTAAGGACAGGCTCTCGGTTCTGGTTCTGTCGCTGCTGCTTCTGTGTGTCTCTCTGAGCAAAGTTACTGTTGCTTCTCCAGCACAGGTGGGCCCAGAGGGAGGATGGAACAGAGAGCGAAGCGAATGAGGCCTCAGAGTGGCAAACGGACTCCACCAGACAAAACAAACAGACTCGGGACAGAAAGAATGTAACTGACGGAACAAAAGGTGGAAATCCTAGCTGGGGTAACATGTTTCGAGGTACTTCCCATGTGCTTGGTGCCACGACACCAGTAGGAGAAGTACCCTGTAGTGGGCCCCGGGTGGACCTGGACGGGAATTGTGGCTTATCTCCCTGGGCTTACTTGTCGTCTGGAAAATGGGGTGGAACCGCTCACTTTGCAGAATTACCGCAAGGATCCGTAATGTCGTGTGCACAGCCGGGGTTTTGTGCCGTTTGTCTAATACCCGCTGCTCGAAACCGATTGGGCTGTAAGTGACCGAGGACCCAGCTGTGTTTAATCTCTAGCGTTTTAGAGCGCAGTTGAAGCTGTTTCAAAAAGGTTATGATGTATTCTGGTCTGGGGGCTTCCAGGGACAGGGATCCTGTTAGGATTTCCGGCGGCCCCCGAGTGAGCAGAAACAGCCTGTCGCACTGCAGGGGTTCCGGTCGTGTTCGCAAACCCTTCGGCACTCTGTCCTTCGAGAGGAGGCGGTCGATCCCTCTCCTTGCCTGCGGGCTGAACTAGGGACTCGCTGTTCCTCCAATAGATTATGGCCGACTCGATGGCGTGCGACGTGAGGCCAGGTCTTAAAAATGGCGCAGCTGTGTCTTTGCTGGCCCTCTTGGATCGCTGACAAGTGGGCTGCCAGGTCGCGAGGACACCCCAGCGTCCGTGTAGGGGGGATGTGATGAACCGTCTTGGAAGTGGTCGCGCGGAGCCCAGGGGAGGCCTTCAGCCATCCCTGCAGCCTCGTGAGACCCTCAGCCAGAAGCACCCGCTCAGCCACCCGCAGGTTCCTGACCCTCAGACCTGCGCGGGGCCATACGTGTTACTGTTTTAAACTGTTAAATTGGGGGGTAATTTGTGGTGTAGCCGTAGATCGCTAGCATACCAGTGTAAACTCTTCACGCTCTGGATTCCATAGCCCCTTCGTGAATAGCATCTTAATCACAAAGTCCATAAAAAATGCGTGGGGTCATAAAATGCCAGTATTAAGGTGCTCAACTTTTTCTTTGTGGAAGGCCGTTCCTTTTCTTATATGTTAAATTTGTTTTATACCCTTTCTTTAATGTACGTACTTGCATTTTTAAGATTTATTTAATGTGATTTTTCTTGTGCTGCCAGTCTTTCTAAGTCATATTAAATTCTTTCTGAAACAAAGTAAGATAAAAATACATTAAAAATTATATTTCTCGGTTTTTGCTGGAGGTTTTCCAACCCTTTAGTTACCTTGAAGGTGTATCTCTATATCATCTCTCTTTATGATGTAGCCAGACCTCCCTTTTAACATGTGGAGTCAAGTGAAATTCCTTGTCCTACTTTATACTTTAACTGTCTATTAAGTAGCCATTAGCTGTGTGTCGATTTAAATTAATTAGAAATAAGTAAAATGAATAATTTCTATCCTTATATTGGCTACATTTTAAGTACTCAGTAACCACATGTGGCTGGTGGCTGCCTTATTGGACACTTTAGGGGTGGAGTAGTATCATCATTGTAGAAAGTTCTGTTGGATATGGCTGCTCGGTGTCTTTTTCTATAGAGACGATCATGCTCTGGTTTTTGAGTATTCCGAAGTAATGTAGCATTTGGATACCATATGCTATAAATTCCCCTACTTAGGCTCCTACCTCATTGTTGTTCCATTCGGTAAGCTTCCTGACGGAAGTGAGCGTAGCACATTCGCTGTGTGCCCGGCAGCTGACGTGGAGTCTGGTAGTTACAGGTGCTCTACAGATATTTTTTGGGATTGCTGCTTGTATAGGTTATCACTCATTGTGCACGCTTGCTCTTTTCTTCCAATTCCATGTAAAAAATACATGTACATGTGTACATATATGTATGCACACATGTTTTTTAGTTTGCCAGTCTGTCTGATTTTTCCTTTTTAATCTGCGTTTAGTCAGAATTGTTTTTCTGTTTACTTTCTTTCAGGTTTTATAAATCCTATTTAATATAATAGTGCAGCTGTTTCTCTCTGGCCTTCTGAATCCCTTTACTGTGTGAACTGTATTTCCTTTTTCTAAGAAAGCACTTACTCTGACATAAGTGGTTATTTGTAGTGGTTTCTTACTGATTCTCTACCTCTTCCCAATAGAACGCCCATGAGGGTAGGGGTGTTGGACTTCTGTTTGGATTATTCTTTTTGGATACTGCTTCTTGAATTTGATGTTTTTCTTCAGTGTGTTAGCTGGTATTTCTTTAAATGTTGTTTCTGCCCCATTCTTACCTTTCCTTAGGACTCCACTTCCACGTGTGTTAAACCTTTCACTATATTTTATATGCATATAGGCTCTTCTCTGTGTTGTCCATCTCTCAGAGCGTCTCTTTGAGAATTTTCTATTAATCTGCCTTCTAGTTTTCTGATCCTCTCTTCTGCTGTGTCTGGTCTGCTGTTACCTGCTGTGTTCTTCGTTTCAGATATTGTATTTTCGAGTTACTGTATTGCAGAATTTCTCTTTGAGTCTCTTAAAAGATTCATTTTGTCACTTACTTTCTTGAACATATTAATTATAGTTATTTGAAAGAATGTGCCTGGTAACCCTCCCCCTTTTTTTTCTGATAACTTCCTGTTGTCAGTTTTTCTTGTGTTCCAGTAATTTGCTCCTGTCTTTTATTGAGTGCTGAATGTTGTGTTTGAAAAATTGAGGCCATTTCCAGATATGTTCTCTTTGAAGAATATTTGCAAACTCAAAACCAAAATCAGTCTAAAAACGATTTATTTTAATAACGATGGTGGAACAACTTGCTATCCGATTGGAATAAAATGAACTTCAGCCCACACATTGCACCGTCCACCAAGAAATATTTCCACATGGGTGCTGAGAAGAGAACACGGGAGAATATCTTTGTGAGCTAGAGTGTAGGCGAACGTTTTTTTATCCAGCACACAGATGACATTAACCATGCAAGAAAAAAATCGACTATCAAATTAGACTTTATCAAAGTTAAAAACTTCTACTTCTCAAAAGTCGCCATTAAGAAAATGAAAAGGCAATCCATAAACCGAGAGAAGATACTTGGAGTACGTGTGTCCGACAAAGGACTTGTTTCAGAACGTATAAAGTGCTCCTGCAACTCAGTAGTAACGAGAGGAACCCAGTTAAAAAATTGGATAAAAAAGTTCTATGCTTCATAAGAGAAGATACATCAGTGGCCAACAAACGTGATCAAGTACACAGCGTCAGTACCTTATGGAGATGCGGATTAAAATGAGATCCACTTTACATTCTTGAGGATGGCGGCAACGAACAACACAGGAAGGAGAGTAAGTGTCGGGGAGGATGTGGAGAAATTGGAGCGCGTGGGTGTTAGTGGGAACGCCAAATGGCGCAGCTACTGTGGCAGAGTTTGGTGGCTCTTCAGTGAGCGACTGTGACTCCGCAGTCCCACTCACAGGCACGTGTCACAGAGAGAACTGAAAGCTGGGGCTCTGACAGATGCTTGTGTGCCAGCGTCCAGTGTAGCGCAACCCACAGTAGCCAAAAGGTGGAAACGATCCCAGCGTCCATCAGCGGATGAATGGATAGACAAAAAGTCCGTCCGCACGTCGGAATGGTATTGACTTAGAGGTAAGAGAGAATGAAGTACTGGTACATGCTACTACATGGGTGAGCCTTGAAAACATGCTTAGTGGAGGAAGCCAAACATAAAAGGACAAATATTGTATGACTCCACTTATATGAAGCACTTAGAATTAGGCAAATTGGAGACGGGAAGCATGTTAGAGGTTAGCAGCAGGTGGCGTGGGGTGAAGGGAGGTATTGCTTAATGGTTCTCGAGTTTCTGTTTGGGGCGGTCAGAAGTTTGCAATTAGATAGTGGGGGTGGCTGCACAACAGTGTGACTGTCATTCAGGCTGCCGAATTTGATAGTTAAAAATGCTCAGAATGGCAAAATTTATGTTAGATACATAGTAGTTTCCCCCTTATCTGTGGGGGACACATTCCAGGACCCTTGGTGGGTTCCTGAAACTGTAGATACTCCTGAACTCTGTATATACTATGTTTTTTCCCATTCACATTACAGTCTGTGGTAATGTTTACCGTATAGATTAGGCATAGTAAGAGATTAATGGCAAAAACTAGTAGCAAAATAGAACAGTGATACACTGTAATGAAAGTTCTGTGAATGTGGGCTCTCTTTCTTTCTCAGAAGATCTTACTGTGCTGCGTTCACCCTGCTCGTGGTGGCGTGAGGTGGTACGTCGCCTGCATGAGGACATGAAGGGAGGTGTGTGACACAGGCGTTGTGACGCGGGGTCAGGCTGCCATTGGTGTGTCGGAAAGCAGTCACCTGCTTCTGGACCGAGGTTGACCGCGGTCACTGGAACCGTTGAATGTGCACTTGTGGATAAGAGAAGAGGGAGGCACTGCGTATTTTACCACAATAAAAAAATTAATAATGTAATATACAGAAATCCATCAAATCGTATGCTGTGTTCGTTATACCTCAGTAAAGCTTTTTCAAACAAAATCACAATGCGATGTGTCTGCATACCCATTAGAATGGCTGAAATGAAAATGCCTGGCAGCACCAGATTTTGGTGAGGATGGGGAGCAACTGGAACTCTCACAAGTGGCTGGAGGGAGTGCAGACGGTCCGCCTGCTTTGGGAACCACGTTGGCAGGTTTTCGTAAAGTTTAACCTATGACTCTAGGAATTTACCTACGAGGTGCAAGAACACGTGTCCACGAAAGACTCATAAAAAAACAAACTCTAGAGACGCCAGCGGGAGAATGGCTAAAACTACTTGGTAATATGAATGAATAAACCGATACACAACAATGCGGGTGGACTTCGGTGGCATACTGAGTGACAGAAGCCAGGCACCGTATGCACTGTTCGATTTTATTTTTGTGAAATTCTGCAGCTGGCAAGGCTAATGAGTGGTGGCCCGGATCTGCACAGCGTCTGTCAGAAGAGGTGGGGGACTGACTAGAAAAGAACACGAGGAACAAAGGAACTCTCTGGGGCGAAGGAAGTGTGCTGTGTTTAGGTGGGGGCTGGTTGCCCAGGGGCGTGCATTTGTCACAGCTCACTCAAGTGACATCTGTGATCTGAGTATTTCACTGTGTGTAAAATTGTAAGTGACTGCCAGTCTCCTCACCACCCCCCAAAAGAAAATGGGTGTCATAATCACGCCTCCCTCGGAGGGGGGACGCAGGCAGAGGAGTGCGCTGTGCGTGGAGAGCGCAGGACCGTGCCCGGTGCCTGGCTGGTGCCCAGCCAGCACTGTTCTTACCGTTGCAGGCTCTGGTCAGAGTCGAGAGCGAAAAGTGAAAAGAACTGTGCGATAACTCGTCAGAATTTTGTGTAATTCAAAATCATGCTTGGAAAGGCTTTCAGTTCATCGCAGTTCCGTGATCAGGTTCTTGTTTTCATAGGCTTTTGGAACTGCCTCTGAAACTTTGGAATCTGAAGTAGGTGTAAGGACAAGAAACACAGTGGAAGGAAAATGGTTTTTCAGATCCAAGATGTGGGCAGTGCTTTCATGCCAAATTTTTAATTCCTTGGTAGAAAGGTATGTTAGCAATAGTAAATAATTTTTAGAAGCTATAAGAATTTCTAGTACAGAAAGTAAGTACTTGAGAATAATAGTGTCGTGACTCAGGCGGAGGAATTTTGATGTTTTCGCGTGGCGCGACTGCCCTAGAGCCAGCGTTCAGAACAGCCACGCTGGTGTGCTCTTCGGAGAAGGAAAGTGAAGCTTTTTATTTTTATTAGTTTTTTTATTTTTATTAGTTTTCATCCTTGTGTTTTTGTTGGTTTGCTTGTTTTTAAACTCTTGACAAATCAAAACCACAAGTACATAGTAATGTGAGTGCCTTATGGAAGGTGGTATAACAGACGATCTAACAAGTACTCGTTAATCGACTTGCAAAATCAACACATGTTAAAATTTTGTCGTGTTCTCGCCAAGTCCAGAACATTACTGATACTGTTCATATCCCCTGGATGAGAACAAATTACCCCACAAATTAGCGGCTGAAAGCCACAAACATTTATTATTTCACGCAGTTCGTGAGGGTCGGTGGCTGGGTGGTTCTGGCTCAGGCTTCTGTGAGGTAGCAGTTCAGGCCGTCCACGCGGTCGGCCAGCCTCCGGAGGCCTGACTGGGGCTGGAGGCCCGATCCGAAGCTCACGACAGGCTTCGGGCGGGACACTTCGGTCCTTGCCCCGTGCACTCTTTCCCAGGGCTGCTCACGCCCCGCTGGCTGGCTTGTCCCGTGCCGGGGCACCCGGAGAGCGTGCTCAAGGTGACCGCTGGAGCAAGCGCCTTATAATCTTGGAAGTAACCTCCCTGTCTCCCGCGTGTTGTGATGGCCCTGGAGGGATCACACGTGAGGCGGGGATCATGCCGGGGGGAAGGTGGGGGGGTGTTCTTTGTTTCACTTTCCAATCCGGTTCTTCAGGAACCGTACACCGTATGCTCTAGTTTGCATTTCATACTTTTTTCGAGGCTTTTTTTTTTTTTTTTGAGTTTCGCGAGTGCTGCCGGCCTTCGCGCTTGGAGAGCTGGGCCGCTAACGGCGGCCGTTGGGAGGTGCGCTGTCACAGGAGTGCGTTGTTCGTCTCCCTCTCCTCTTCCCGGCGGACGTTTGGATTGCCTTGGACTTCCGGCGGTTCACACTGTTCTCTTCCATTTTCAGACGCGGGGAGGCCGTCCTCCCGCGGAGCTTCCGTGTTGGCTCTCGTTGCCACGCAACGCGGGGGGCTTCCGGTTCCCACCCGGTGGGCTCTTCGCTCATCCTCGAACACGTTTCCCTGCTTGGTTTCAGACCCCGTCGTGGCCGAGTGTTTCCATTCAGTCTTTGGGTATGGAGATAGCGTCTTATTTCAAAGGCGGCTGTGTATTGCCGTGATTTAAAAATGATTGTGATGACACTGTTTGGAGTGGAGGAGAGAGGCTCCCGGCGCGAGCTCCTGCACAGCGTTTTTCATTTCTTCATGAAATAGCCTTTATATGTCTTTCTCCCTGCGTGACGGCGACCTTGTGGAGAGACCGTCTTCATTTCCGGTGTTTTCTAACACAGCTCCTGGTCCGTTTTGAGGGCTCGGAGCACGTTGCAAGGAACAGAGCAGTGAGGAGCCAGTGGCTGGAGTGAGGAAATCACTTCCCAGCTCCGAGAGCCGGTCAGTAGGGATTGTTCTGGTTACTGAAAAGCTTTTAATTTGGTTTACTGACCTTTCAGTTGTTTGGGTCCCTTCCCGAGTGCTGGCGTTTAGCGCCGCAGCTGTAGGCACGGTGTAGCTAGCTGCGGTCAGCACCTCCGGTGGGAACAGCCTAAGTGCCGTCGTGCCAAGTTTGCAGATAGGAATGGCGTGTGCCTTTCACGTGTACACGCGCACCTCTCGTTGGCCTTCCCGATCTGATTACCGTTTCGCCTCCTGATGAAAGCCTGTCTTGATCTTCGGGGTGCCTCCTGCCCTCCGTTCCCTTTGGCACCTGTGCTCCCCTCTTTGAAAATCGTCATGCAGTGGTAGGGTCACTTGGCCACCTCCCAGTCCCACCAGGGTGAGAGCAGCCTGAGGGCAGGCTTCTTACTTGCCTCTGTGTTCTCAGTACCTGCTTTAAGGCCAAGCACCTAACGAGCCCTCGATGGTGTGCTTACTATTTCCTCGAATACTTCATTTGCTTGAGTCGTTAGATACAAAGAGAGGCCATAGAGGAAGGGCCCCAGCAAGGAAGGTATAGGAAAAATACCAGCCAGGACCGATGACTAGGATGTCAAGAGGTAAAAACGGTCTTGGTGTTCCTAACTGCTTGAATAAACATGTTGACTAACTTTCACAAAGAAAGGGACGAGAATGAGCATTTCGGAGGTCACCACACTACAGAACTGCAAATAAACCTAGCCGCCTGTGTATACACGTACTCACATAGGTTTTCCCCAAGCATACCGAGCCTCCGGCCAGCAGGGATCTTGGGCTGCACCAAAAACAAAAACACAAAATGAAACAAAACGAAAAACCCAAAAAAACCCACACGAGTCGTCAGCTCGGCGAAGGTTGCCATATGGCGTCTTGACTCAACCATGATTCAGATCAACTTTGCTGAGAGAGAACACCAGTTAAGTCCCACTATAAAAAGCACTTTTCAGAGTATGAGGACAGCTTCCTTTATTTTTACCTAGGCCATGAGCTGGAATACCACATGGAACCATTTGGTAAGGTGTTCTGACTCAGCTTCAAAATACAGATGTGGTCAGCGCGAGCCGCCCCTCACATCCAATTATCCTAAATGGACAAAACAGACAGGAAGAAGTTCGAGCCAGCAAGTCAAAATAAATAAGGTTGGAGCCGTGACCACCAGCGCCCTCAAGCAGAATTTCTCAGCTTCTCATTCTTCCAGTCCTTTGTAGTGGTCCCTGGACCGTGGGCAGGGAAGCTCACTCGGAGGCACAGGAACCCCGGGCCCGACCACGCTGAGTCAACCTGTCTGACGGCCGCAGGCCCGGACAGGCCTCGTTGGGCTAGGAAGACGGGAAGGACGCAAGCGACGCTCATGGCCGTTGAGCAGTTGACGGCGTAGGGCTTAGCGAAGGGCCTGGCGTTAACAGGCACAGGAAGTGTCAGTGGCTCTCCTCATCCCTGAGAATATCGTGCAACTTTATGGAAAGTCGTTAAAGAAGACAAATGGTAAGATGGACCATTACGTGATGGAAAAGCTCAGTAGCACAAAGACGTCAGCTCTCCCCGTAGTGACTTGTGGGTTCAGCCCCTGAAAATACAGTCTCGACGGGGATTCTGTTAGACGTTCGCGAGCCGGTTTTCTAATCTGTGTGGTAAATTAGGGTTCCTCGTATTCCCTGCCTCCCTTAAGGCTTCCTTATGACTCCTTTTCCGACTCCTCAGCCCTGAACCCCCTTCTCGCGTGCCCTCAGCCAAATTCTCTCTGCTCATTTCCTTCTCCGAGCGTCCATCTTCTTGATCCAAGTGAAATACGGCTCGTCTCTGAGGGACGCCTTTCCAGGAGGTCTTCCAGATGGGAGGCGGTCTTCTCTCTGTCCCGCCGCCGGGCTGGAAGGCGTGGCCGGCGTTCTCCTTGAGCGTCATTGCGGCCCCCAGACCTCTCCCCCGTGGCCCCTCCAGCTTTCCGTCTCACGCCGTCACCCCATGTGCACGTGTGTCACTTGGGCCGTGAGAAGAGGAGTTCTGTGGGTCACGTCAGCTTGCTCCTTGCAGACTTCGCTTTGGCTCGCTCTGGACTCTGTGCTGCTTGTCCTGCCTGAAGTCTTGGTGATTTCAGGGTCCGCACGGATCATCGTTTCGTTACTCTGCCCTTCTTGTTCCTTAACTCTCTCTCCTTCGCGGAGCTCGACCTCCACCCCGTCGAACCCGCGCTCCCTAGGCCTCCCGGTGACGCTAGGTGCCTTCCCGCCACGATCTCAGTATTGGGAGCCCTGCTCTGGCTCTCTCTCTCGGTCACCTACCCCAGCAGTCTTCAGCCCCACCAGGACCTGCGGTCTCTTGATCTCTGCTTCTCATGCCTCGTGCTTTCCCGGGACGGCTTCAGCTCAGGTCAGAGCCCACCCGTCTTGTCCTTGGTGTCTGAACGGGACTGGAGAAGAACTCCGGCCATGCTCACTGGTCTCACGCCATGTTGGTCATTACTACACGACCGTGCTCACGGGGCTGTCTCTCAACCCATCACTAGCCCAACTTAGCGTAGCCGGGCGGTGCTCCTGTGTCCCCCCCGCCAGAGTCTCCCGCCCCTGGTCCCGCCCCACCTCACCCTCTCGTGGTCCTTGTTTCCCTTGCCCCTCCCTCGTCCTCATCCTGGTTTCCTGTTTCCCTGAGACAAGGGGAGCAACCGGAAGATAATTCCCAGGGCTCCCATCACCCGCTCTCCCACCTAGCTGTGTTCTCGCCCGTAGTGTGCCCTCCCTCCTGCCTCGATGTGGCCCCCTCGTGTCTGCTGTGCAGCCCCCCCCCCCGCCTGCTTAAATCATCAGTTTTGCCCTTTCTGTTGGATTATTTTCGTCCATTTGTAGATCCGCTGTAGTTTTTCCCATTTGAAGGAAACTCCTATTTCCCTGAGCCAGGATCCCAGTTTTCTACTGCTGTTTATAATCCGGAGAGTGTTTTATATTCACCTGCTGCAGTGTCTCTCTGTCTTGATGCCGTTCTAACCCGCCGCTAAACCCAGTGGTCTTTATCTGGAATTCTTAGCTCACCTGACTTGTCCCTTCCTTCCCTCGGCTTCTGTGTCCCCGCCCTCTTCTGAACCACCTCCTTCTCAGGGCCCAGGGCCCAGGCCTCCGGCCTCCGGCCTCCTCCCTCCGGCCTCCTCCCTCTTCCACCTGTAGCCCCGAGTGACCTCGCTCAGTCTTGGGCTTTAATATTCTCCATCTGCTGGTAGCTGTCCCGTTGGTCTCCAGCCGAACTTCAGTTTTGAACTTCACACTTGTGCCTTTGCCTGCCTGCTGCACGTTTCGTTGTTTGGGTTGGGTACCTCCAGCTTCACACACCGCAGCCGGGACTGAATCCCCCTGCCCCAGGTACCTTCAGGCAGTCTTCTCCATTCAGCAAGCAGCAAATACGCCTTTCCTCCTGTTGCTCAGGCCGAGTTCGGGAGTGCTCCTTGAATCCCCTTCCGCAGAGAGCCCTCGCGACAGTGTTCATCCTCAGACCTCATTGGCCGTTTCTTCAGAATGTATCCAGAAGCTGATCCCTGCTTACCGTGTCTGCCTCTGCCACTCTCGTTTCCAAGACTAGTGTCCTTCCTGGTCTCCTGGTGTCTTCTCGCCCTCCCCTGTGGTCAGTTCATTATGGAGCAGCCAGAGGGCTCCCTCAGGACGAAGGGCACGCAGAACCCCCTGTGGCTCACCTCCGGATACAAGCCGAAGTCCCTGTGGCCTGTGCACCTTGGTTCCGTCTTGCCTGTGACTCACGTGACCTTTCCGTTTCCTCGTTGGGCTTCTTGTCTGCGAGCCCTCCAGATACGCCTTTGCCTTTTTCCCTCCTCACTCTTCTCCCAGGAAGGTGCCCACTGCTTCCTTACCTTCTTGAGTTCTGTGCTCGTAAGGTTCCTAATGAGGCCTCACATAGAAAACCTTGCTCCGCGTGAGAGTGTAAAGACATCCTCCGTGCACTTCCTTCCCGAGCTTTATGGTCTTGGCTGGCGTACGTTCCCAGATGCATCTGGAGTTACTCTGTATGTGTGTGGTTATAGGTGAGGGTCCCGGGTGCGCCGTCGTCGCTGCAGCCCCGCCTTCCAGAACGGCCCAGCCCCTGCAGGCCTGGTGGCAGCGCTGTCATCGGTCAGGCTTCTTCGAAGGCACAGCGCTGTTCCCGGACGCTCTAGCCAGTGGGTTCCTTTAACACGTCTGTGCCAGTTTCACCTTTTCTTGGCCCCTTTGACTTGGCATCGTGCATTTGAGATTTGATGCTGATGAGAGATGAATTTTGACTGTAGTGAGAACAGCAGAAAGTGGGAAGCTTGGAATTTTGAGGGGTTGGGGGAGAGCTGATGCGTTCGGACTCTTTAAAACAGGGTTGTCCAATGTGATCTGGGGACCAAGTCCGGCCCACCGTCACGCACGTGTCTGTGACTTTTTTTTTTTTTTTTTAGAGAGAGAGTGTGTGAGCAGAAGAGAAGGGCAGAGAGAGAGGGAGGGGGGGAGAGAGAGAGAGAGAGAGAGGGAGAGAGAATCTTAAGCAGGCTCCACACTCAACGTGGAGCCTGACGCAGGGCTTGATCCCACGACCCTCGGATCATGACCTGAGCCGAAATCAAGAGTTGGACACTGAACTGACTGAGCCACCCAGGTGACTCTGGTGTTTACATTTTTTAAAGGTTGGGAAAAGTATGTTTTGTGGCACGTGAAAATTGCGTGAACTTTAAACTTAAACTTTAAATTGCAGCGTCTGTGAGTAGAACTGTATAATAGCATACGGCCACGGCCATTCGCTCGGGTGTGGTCTGTGGCTGCTTGTACTCCCCTAGCAGAGTTGCAAAGCTGTGACAAGAGATTGTCAGGCCCTCCGGTCCTGAAGTGTTTACTCTCTGGCCCTTTATAGGAGAATGGATTGGTCCGGGCTGTCAGGGACAGCTTGAGGTGTTCTGGATGTCACAGAAGAGGGAGAAGAGTGTAAAAAGAATTTCGAGGTCTGCAAAGATGAATTTCAGAATTGTGCCCCCAGGCTATTTCTGGCAGGAGATGCAAATGTTTTTATTTTCTGTTTTTGTTCAGTCTAGCCTGGCAATATCAGTAAGCACCCTTGGTGGTTTTAAAGAAGAACCGACGATTCTTATTTTAATCGCAGAACTTGTGCACATTCTAATAGTTTTTCTCAGCGACAGGGCGCTTATGCGGCTCTAACCTCCCATGCTGGCTTGTCACTGAGTGTGAGACACGACAGTACACCCCGTAAGGAGCAGGGAAGTCTCAGCAGGACAGTGCGGCGATGAGTGCTTGCTTTCCTTTTCCGCGGAGGTCCCGCCCGACGCCTTGACTGGAAAATGCGTGTGCACGCGGTGTGGTAGAGCCGTCTCCTCTCCGACACACGATCGCGGGTAGGTCTCTCTAATTTTACTCAAACAGGGCTTGCCGAGATTAAACCTACAGATCTGTTCAAACTTGAAGGAAGTGAAATTCTACCTTTTGTATAATTCAAAGGCCTTTTTTTTTCTGTTTTTGTTCCGTAATGTAACATTTCATTTGTGCGTTGTCTTCAGGGTATGCATTCCTATCTAACAGGAGTGTCTAACAGTTGAATTTTAATTGTCCTCCTAAGTACTTTCTGCCTCCTGTGAATAAAGCAGCTAAGCTTTGTAAAGTCGGTGACTATTTCGTGTTAGTTTGGTTAGAGGAGAAATGACAGCAATTATTATTATTAATAGTAACATTTGTAATATGGGAACGATGGGCTGATCTTGGCCCTTTCGCTGTTGTTAATCATTTCACATACTTAGCTGCGTTGTCTTGACAGTGAACTTAGAATGTGAAGACGGAGTCCATTAGGGCTACTTTGGATCGTAATACCAAATAGCTTGCTTTCAAGGCCGTAGAGGAGTAAAGAAGAATAGAAGACTGTTAGATGCTTTCATAGGTCTTTCTCTTAGTGAGTAAAAGCTCCTTCTGTCCGCGTCTGATGAAAGTGGTTTGTGCGCAAAGATGGTGAATAAAGTCCGTATTTATTAATAAGGCTCTAGAAGAAAGGATTTTTTCCTCCTACCCTTTATACGGGGAGCCAGAGTGTGAGACATCCAACAAATAAAATACTCTTTGCTCTCAAGAAATTTAATGTTTATTTTTGAGGGGGGGAGGAGGGGCAGAGAGAGAGGGAGATACAGAATCCGAAGCAGGCTCTAGGCCCTGAGCTGTCAGCGCAGAGCCCGACGTGGGTCTTGAACCTGTGAATCGTGAGATGATGACCTGAGCCGAAGTCCGATGCCCAACTGACTGAGCCACCCAGATGCCCCTGCATTGTAAGTTTCTTGAGGGGCGCCTGGGTGGCTCAGTTGGTTAAGCATCCAACTGCGGCTCAGGTTGTGATCTCACCGTTTGTGGGTTCGAGCCCCGCGTCGGGCTCTGTGCTGACAGCTCAGGGCCTGGAGCCTGCTTCGGATTCTGTCTCCTTCTCTCTCTGTCCCTCCTGCGACACTTTGTGTGTGTGTGTGTCTCTCTCTCTCAAAAATAAATAAACATTAAAAAAAATTAAAAAATTTTAAGTACGGTTAATTGAGTTACATTCCTGCCTTTAAGCTCATCCATCGTACCATGTGGTGGAGACGAAGAAATTAGATGTTTGTTAAGCATCAATCATGAGATAGTAAATCTTACTTAAAACATATTTTTTCAAGTCTGAATTCGGGATATATGGATTTCTTGATGGGAATGGAAGGTTTCATCTGATGTTTCCCTTTTCCCAGTTGCTGCCACCAGGTGCGCTGATTTCATTGCTCATCCCGGGCCTGGCGCCTGGCTCAAGGGCGCGCGCTCAGTACGAGTCTGCAAGGCAGTCGGATGCCACTGAGCGTGCAAGTAGTCTCTCTGTTGTAAACTTGAATCGAATAAATGCAAGTAGTGAATGCCAGTTCTGGGCCCTGGAGACGCAGAAAAAAATAGGATGGGCTCTGTTTTCTGGGATTTATGGGCTAGCTGGGGAGCCGGACCGGGTAAGTGCGTATAACCTAATGCGGGTAAGCTTTTTCCAGCCTTATGGACGGAGCGCGTGCCCTTGGGACGCAGAGATGGGAGCTGGTCCGCTCGAGTAGCCGAGGAGTTTCGCCAGGGCTGGGAGTTCTCAAAAGGCCCCAATAAGGAGACGCGGGGTGTCGCAGGCAGAGAAGTGGGTGGGGCTGTGTGGAGAGTGCATTCCGGGGGAGGGCGTGTGTGCGGGCAGACAAAGAGGGCTGCCCAGCGCTCCGTGTTGTCAGGAGTCCACGGCGGGGGCCTGGGGGAGAGCAAATGACAGTGACCGCAATCCCAGGTTATTTTCTGTTTACACCGCAAATGTGAACGACCGTGTGCCGGGTAAACGCTGCCATGATTAGTCTCTAGCAGCTGTTAATAGTTACTTTGATTTCAGGAATATGATGATTGGCCTTAGCTCAAACATTTTTCTTTTGGTTAAAAGTGTAATAAAGGAGAAAGTCATGGTGCACATGTGACAGACTATCACACGGTGCTGGGAATTATTCATAGGATGGTTCATGAACTTGCTAGTTGTTCTGTGGTGGGAATGTCAGTTCTCCAGTTCTCCTAAGAACGATGCTTTTTTCTTCTCTTTTGCTTTTCAGTCTGCCATAGTTTGAGTCCGAAGCTTTTGATGTGCTCGATACGAATATTGAGTAAAACAGATGTCAGGAATTCAAAGGGTGGTATCAGGGAAGACGGTTCACGGTAGGAAGGTGTTGCCCGTGTGAGAGGTAGCGGGCAGAGGACCGTCGGGGAGAGGCTTCTTCACCCAAGTGCGAATACACATTTCTCCGCCGTCTTAGTAGGAGAAAGAGGCAATACTGTGGACTGTTCACGTTAGCTCTGCTGATTCGACTGTAAGATTTAACAATACGTGCCCTCAAAGCTTTGTGCAGTGGGGCAGATCATTAGATATAACCTTTGTTCTGGAAATCCCGATCGTTCTTGGCGTCCTTCGAAATGTTTGGGACTCTTGGGTGTTTTCCTAGCACGTTAGCGTCTGCACCGTGCTTAGTGCTCCTTGAAGATGTCTCGAGAGCGGCTGTGAATTTTTTTATGGCGCATTGTCACTGAAAATGGTTCACGTGCGTGATTGTTTCTTACGGTAACTGAGGCAGGATAAACACTGTACCCTTGGACTTGGACTTTTTTTATTCAGTTGCTCACTTAGTCACTGGTAAACAGTGTGATTTATGTCATCCGTCCATGCGGTAAAAACACTCCAGGCGAAACACAAGGACTCGGGGTCCCGAAGCTCAGGGAGGGCAGTGTCTCCTCCGGGCCCCCGGTGGGGGGGGGGGGGCAGACGTGGGGAGGGGCCCGGCGGCGCCCGAGCCGGCGCTGTGACCGGGGGTGGTTCCGTGCCCGCGGTCCTGGGTCAGCTCGCTCCCTGATGATCTGGTGCGGTGCGAGGGAGAAAGGGAGGAGGCCGGACTCGACGACGGGCCAAAGGAGAAAATTCCCGAGGTCGGAACGGATCTGCGAGAATGTCTGAAACTGTCCGGCACGGCAGTGTTTCTCCTAACGTGAGAACAGATGGCGGCCGCCGTAGGAGACTCTTGGGGCGAGGAAGCCCCGGTGCCGCGGTGCTCCACAGACTCTTACCTCCGTGCTCTGTGACGGTGGCCCGTGCAGGCCGCGCTTCGGAGCAGGCGCGGGAGGCACGTGGGAACGGAGGCGCCCGGAGGGAGCGGCCACAGGCTCTTGCTCTCCCCGGGGCGCGCGCTGGGGGCCGAAGGTGCCCCCGTCCGCCCGCCCTCTCCCCCTCTCCTCCCATCTCTCTCTTTATCTCTGTTTCTCTCTCTGCGTTTCTCCCTGTCCGTCTCCCACCTCCTCTCCTCTCTCTCGCTCTCATCCGTGCAGTGGAACATATTCCAGCTCAGACCACGTGCTGTTGTTGCCGGCTTCTCTCTGCCTAGGGAACGGATAGCATGTTGGCCTCCCGGCAGCTTCATGAATACTGTTCCTCTTCCTTGTACTTGAGTACTTACTGGGCGACAGCCGGCATGGTTCTATTTTCTTTCTGGAACATAAAATATAGCTATTCTGTTTTGATGAGGGACAGAACCGTCAGCATAGACCATCACTGTACCTGGTCTCCGGGCTGCGGGAGTGCGCGAGTCCGACTCCTGCTGGACATGTGGCCCAGCCCGTTAGCCGGGTTACGTGGGCGAGTTGCTTAAACTCCCCTCGACCCATGGCTTTAACCAAGTAATACACGGAAAGGGCGGTAAGAATGTGCCCGGCTCAGTGCTCCTTCGATGTAGCCCTTTTGTTTTGTATCGCAGACGAAGGAGCTGGAACAGACCCACCGAGGCGTATTCTGGATAGGACATTTGGAAATTAGATGTTTTTTCCTCTGGTTTGTAACACTCTTATCCTTTTTCAGAGAAACCGCACCCAGAACCATCTTCCAGCGAGTCCTGGACATCTTGAAGAAGTCTTCTCACACTGTCGAGTTGGCCTGCAGGGGTCCGTGCCAGGGGGAGCACCTCGCCGCCAGTCTGCAGCTGATAACAGAGTGCTTCCGGTGTCTGCGAAACGCCTGTATAGAGTGTTCTGTGAACCAGGATTCGATCAGGTAGTAGTCCTCGTGCGTGTGCGTGCTCGTTCTGTCATACAGGATTCCCGGCGAGAAACGGTCCTGGCGTCCCAGTGTTACCGCGAGGCTAGGCTTACGGCCCCGGGGAGAGGTGCTCTGCAGGCTCGCCGGTGGGGACTGCAGATGACCACTTAAATGGTGCGCACAGCATAGGGCGTTTTAACGTGAGGGGTTATTCCAGTTTCTTATTTATACTGTGTTTCTAATGTGTTATGAAGTATTTGGTTATAGTTATATAGCACAGTGATTTTAACCTAGTTTTGATTCTCTGGCCCTAGATTCTGCCTTTCTAAAGGAATATGCCATTCTGGACTCACTTTTCTTAGTTGGACATGTCTTACTTAGTTTCAGTGAACAAGGAGCGTGTCTTGTACGTTTCTGAGGCCCCCTGTCTTAAGATCTCCGTAAGACTGTGGAAGGTTGGAAACTCTCCCTCCAGCCAGTGTATAAGGTGCGTGTTTTTTAAAGTGGTTAAGGAGACGAGCAAGAGAATTGCCGGGTGCCGTTCTTGTTCTTTTGTCTGTTACTCTCTCTTCCCAGAACTGAGTCTCTTTCCTCTTTGATTTAATGGAATCTGCTTTTTATTACACATTTTTTCTTGAGATGAAGTCAGAAGCCACAAAGAGCACGCTCAGCTTTCTTTCCTGGAATTGAATGCAGACAGAGCCTCCAGGCCCCTCTGTCACTGCCGTGGTGGGCAAAGTGGGGCTGGTCCAGAGGCCACTTGAGGGACCCCCTCTGCTGCCTAGACAGTCTTCTACCTGAGGCTTTGATGTGATGAATGAGATTTTTAAGATCAAAGGAGAGCAGGGAGAAATACCAGGGCTGTGTAACTTCAGTACCAAACAGAGCCTGCTGTCCGTTTGCAGAGAAATGAGTAGAAACAATAATAATGTTGCTAATAATAGTACCATTTAAAAACAGGACTAGTTAGTGCTGAGAACAGTGGGCAGGGACCAGTTGGTTTAGCCCATTTCCCGGCAGAGAGGCCATCCTGCGTGTTGGGGGAGGGAAAGGGGAGTCTTAGGACAGAGACTCGGACTGTGAGCTGGCAGACTCATCCCGTGCTTTGCCAGCTCTGTGGGGAAGGAAGTGAGCCTTCGGGGGGCCTGCCCTGCACCCAGGCTGTGTCCCTGGGGCTTGACCTGCAGGATCTTGTTTTATTTTTAGAACAGACCCAGGCAGTAGCGTGCTACTATCTTTCCCCTTTCATGAGGAAGAAGTCGTTACTTGGGGTGAGGAACTCGTCTGAGCAGTGGAGCCAGGGAACCCCTTCTGTGGCCCCACAGCTGCCGCAAGTGCTCCGTGACTCCGCTGACCCTGTCGCGTGTGACCACTCCCTCCCTTAACGGCCATGGGACCCCGAACGAGGGCCTCGCCTCGGCCTCCCTGAGCAGGTCAGGGCAGGCGGCGTCTCCCACACGGGCTGTGGCGAGCGTTGCGTGGGCTTGCTCCGGCAGAGTGCTGAACGCGCTGCGTCTGCGGGGGCTCGCGCCTGCTCCGGAACGGGGTAGTACGACCCAAGTGGAAGATGATATGACTTTCTTTGAAATTAATTCTTATTTTCTTTTTCCGAGTGTGAAAGTGATGCCTAAACCGTAAAAATTCAAACATCACGAGAGTAGACACAGTGGCAGCTGAGACATCAGCCATCTTCTGGGGGCCGTCAAAGGCCAGCCTCTGCTTCGTGGCCCCGGGGTCCTGCTTGCGCACAGCTTACGCTTGGGGCGAAGTGAGAGGGAACCTCCGAAGGTGTAGTTTCTCTGCCACTTTCCTTCTAGGGCTGTGTTACTATTCACAGTTGATCTGAGAGGGAAGTTCCAACCAGTTAGGGCACCAGCTCCTGGAAAAATCATTTTTCTGGTCAGAAACACGAGTAAGGACTTCCGGGCCGACCTTGACTGAAGCCAGGATTTCGGAGCCTGTCAAGATTCAGGTCGTGGCTGTCCTGGGAGTTTTCTGGTGCTTCGTGTTAAGTTATGAAGGAGTTAACAAAAGGCGTGATGCTCTTAAGGCCTAGATCCTTTTACACCTTGTGTCTGAGCGCTGCCCGTGTGTGGACCGAGGTGGTAGTTGGCTAGCCCATATGGACCTGAGCACGGAACACGGCCAAGCAGACCGTCGGCGTCCAGGGAAATTTCAGGAAGTCCTCAGCCCTACCCAAAGCCGTTATTTCCGCAGGTCGGTGTAAACCCTGTGGTGGGGGTCGCTCCACGTTTACCCTCAAGAGCAAGGGACACAGTTCAGGCTCTGTGACCGATGTCCCAGTCTCTGAGCTCTCCCGTCGTGGTGGAGAGAGCAGCCACAGGGAGCACGGACCTGAGTGCTTGGCTTTCCTCGTGGACGTTGACATTTGAATTTCGTAAAATTTTCATCTCATGAAATTGTAGTTTTTTTTTTCTTTTCTCTCCCTCTCTGTCTCTCTCTGTCTCTTTTTTTAATTCAAAAACTCTGGCCATATAGAAATAGGCCGTGGGCCCGTTTGCCCGTCCCCAGCTGGGTACACAGAGGCAGGAGCCCTGGAGGGCTGGCACAGCCCCTTCTTTCCCGAGAAGCAGGCAGTCTGACAAGTAAAGAGAAAAGGGAGCTGCGGCTCTCTGACCCCCTGGCCCTGGGGAAGGAGAGAGGACCCTCCCCGTGCACATAGCCCTGATGACCCTCTTTCTCTTCAAGGAAGTGTCTCGGCTCAGTCTGGTTCACGTTGAGAAGTGAGGCACGTGGGGAGCTGCATCAGTTTCCTTCGCTGCTAACAAATCACTGCAAACCCAGTGGCTTCAAACAGCAGGAGGTTGTTACCTTTGTAGTTCTGGAGTCGGAAGTCCAACGTCAGTCTCCCTGATCTCAAGCGAACGTACGGGCGGGGCCGGCTCCTTCTGGGGTCTCTGATGGAGAATCCATTCCTTGTTTTTCTGTCTTCTCGAGGCTGCCTGTGTTCCTCTGTTCACGGCTCCATCCCCCCCGTCTTCAAAGCAACACTATAGCATCTGATGTCTCTTTCTGACTCCGCCCATCCTGCGTCCCTCCGGTGAGGACTCGGGATTACGTGATGCCGTGCAGATAAGCCAGGGTAGTCTCCCCGCCTCACCACCTTGATTTAATCACATCTCAAAAGTCTCTCTGACCAATTTCGAGTCTTCAGCAGTAGCTGGGGTCCAGCATTTAGTTCCATTTGGACCCCGCCTGTCTGGAGTTAGCGACATCAGATCCCATAACTTAAGACTCAGTCCCACAAGACGGCCCTGCTTCAGATGTGAATGGGTATCCGAGCTACATTTCTGCCTGGCTGGCTATAATTTGGGGCTCTCGTGGCACCCCTCAGATACGGTATAACAGTATAAAGGCTCACAGAACTCCGGGAAGTCCTTTGCATCTTGTTCCCAGTTCACCATAAAGGATACAACTTAGGGATAGCCACAGGGGAGAGATGCGTAGGACAGGGGGTGGCCACAGAGCTTTCTGCCCTCACTGGGTGCGCCCCCATCCTCCTGGCGCTCTGGTGTGCTCACCGACCCCACACAGGGCTTCCAAAGCTGCCAAAGGTTTTCCATAGGCTTGATTGATGAGATCATTGTCATTGGTGATTGATCGCACTCTCCAGATCCCTGTCCTCTCCAGAGGTCTGGAGGCTGGGGTGAAAGTTACTGCCCCTGATCACTTGGTTGGCTCCTCTGGCAGCCAGGCCCCATGTGAAGCTACCTGAGGACCCAGTAAGAGTCACCTGATCAGCATAAGGTCAGGTATGGTTGAAAGGGGCTCGTTGTGGGTAACAGAGACACTCCTCCTCACACCAGAAATTCCAAGGGTTTTAGCAGCCCTGGGCCAGGGACTGGGACAAAGACCAAAAATGTATTTCTTGTTATATGACATTTCTTTGGCCATATAAGGTAATGTATTAGCAGGGTCCAGAGTTTGGGGCGTGGGCATCGCCTGGGACCATTATTTTCCCTGCCACAGTCCCCCGCCATGGCCCCTAAAGATTCATGTCTGTTCTGTGTGCAGAGTGCCTTCATCCCTTCCCGAGGTCCCCTCGGTTCCGACCCCGACGGCGTCAGCTCAAGTACAGAATCTCCTCTCAGTCACCCACTGAGAAGTTCCAAATCTCATTGTCCAGTTATGTAAGTTACTCACGGGTCTGAGTCTGGACGGGCTCCATCCTGGGGCAGAAGATCTGCACACGTGTGAAACTAGACAAGTTATCCGCTCCCCAGAGACAGTGAGGGGACAGGCCCACGGTGGCAGTTTTAGGAGTTATCCTTTGAGAAAGGAGAACCTTGAAAGACAAGAGAAACCGCTGGCCCCGAGCGACCTCAGAACCCCGCCGGGCAGACTCCGGTTCCGGCCCGGGGGGGCCCTCTCTGGCTTGAGGCTGCGCCCCCGGCCCCCCCCCCAGCATCGCCCTTCCTTTCTCGCGAAGGGTAGCACATGTTTGCACCTGGGTGGTTGGATCAGCCTACTTCCTGCCTATAGAATTTGGGGAGTCTGACAGCTTTTTAAACGTTTCCTCTTTCTCTGCGTTCCGTCCACGTTGGCAGAGTTTCCCCCTGCAGAACCTTTCCGCAGCCTCGTGGGGCTCCACACCCTTAGACGAGACAGTCCTCCGTAGACGTTTCCTCGATGACCCCATCTCTGTTCCTGGGTTCTGCTGAGGTTGACAGAGGGGAACGAGTCCCACCCTAATCTCTTCAGAGAGCCCCCCCATCCCCCACCCATGTGACTGGACACTCGGGTCCTTCCAAGTCATGAGCAAAAGGTTGTCCAGGAGCTTCGGCTCTCTCCAGAGCACTCTTTCCTGAGTGCTGCCCTAGTGGGAGCATCTTTTGCGATTCCCTCACAGTGTGGGAATTCCGGAGGCTGAGTTCCCTCTGGAGGCTTCTGGGGAGAATCCTTTTCCTCGCCTTCTCCAGCTTCTAGAGGCTGCCTGCGTTCCCGGGCCCGCGGCTTTCCCTGACTCTGACCCTCCACTGTTCTGCTTTCCAGGACCCTCGGGACCACAGCAGGCCCGCCCGGTTAATCCAGGGTGAGCCGTCCATCTCAAGGTCCCGAATCTCCTCCCGACCTAGAGTCCCCTTTGCCACTTAAGGTGACCTGTCCACAGGTAGGAGATTACGACGCGGCGGACAGCTCAGGGTCACGATTCTGTTCGGCGCAGGAACTGCTGGCCAGTACTCACGGCGCCCGTCCCTGGCTTATCGTTTGAAATGCAGGTTTAAGAAAATTAATGTGTCTAAGTTCTTTTTTTAAACCCTTTACAGGAACTTGGATACCATCGGTGTCGCTGTTGATTTGATTCTTCTTTTCCGTGAACTGCGTGTGGAACAGGAATCCCTGTTGACAGGTAACTTGCGGTTTGATTCATGGGTTATTTGTGTCTTTGAAAAGGGCTTAAAAACCACAACTTTGAGTATTACATCGTTCATTAGAGCAGATGTGTTTCATGACACAGAGAAACTTCTTTAGTGATGTTAGCGAATTTCCATAAAAGAAAGTGGCAATGATGTCCTTTCTTTCCTCTGTCGTGGGCTGAACTGTGCCCCCGCCTGTCCCCAGATCCTCATGGTGGAGGCCCCACCCCCCCTCCTGTCCCCAGATCCTCATGGTGGAGGCTCCACCCCCCCCTCCTGTCCCCAGATCCTCATGGTGAAGGCTCCCCGCCCTGCCCCCACCTTTTCCCAGATCCTCATGGTGGAGGCCCCACTCCCCCTCTTGTCCCCAGATCCTCATGGTAGAGGTCCCCACCCCCTGGCACTTGAGAATGTGGCTGTATTTGGAGACTGGGCCTTTTAAGAGATAAATAAGGTAAAACAGGTAATCCATTTTCCCTGGTGTCCTTGTAAGAGGAGGGCAGGGCACAGACACACGCAGAGAGGTGACCACGTGAGGACACGGAGAGGGGCCCAGAAGGAACCAGCCCTGGCCATGCCGTGATCTGGAACCTCTACCCTCCAAACCAGAAAATACATTCCTGTTGCGTAGGCCACCTGGCCCGCGGTGCTGTGTTGCGGAGGCCCTAGCAGAGTGATAGTGTCTCGTGTGCATGAGGCACGCCTGTTCTTGGTGCTGGCTGTGGTGGGAACCGTGGCCAGAGCAGGCAGGAGGATCTCGGCCTCCGTGCGTGTACAGTGCAGTGGGGGGAGTCTGGTGCTGAGAAGTTGCCTGGGTAAGTCCAGGGCACGACCGAGGGAAGGCAGCTGATTGTCGATAGCCGTTGATGAGGGATTAGGAGAGAAATCAAGCCTCATGATTTGAAGACCAGGAAGCCTCTAGACTGTTTTGAATGTGTTTCATTCTTAAAGTATTAGCATCCATACTTCTTCTTTGGAAAGGGGTTATTGTAATATCCTGTAAGAAAACAGAATTTTAACATACGATCTCTTTGTCCAAGGACTCAAACACTTCTGGGCTACCCTAAGCATTTAACAGTAAACCCTCAATGTAAGCGTCCCGCTTCTAGGAAGAGACGCTAGACTGCAGGTTAAACAAATTCTTCAAATAATAATTCAACGAATAAATCCTCCGAAGGAGAAGTCCCCAGGCACCTGGGCGGCTCAGTTGGTTAAGCGTCCAACTCGGTCTCGGCTCGGGTCATGATCGGAGCCCTGAGTCTGGCTCTGTGCTGATAGCTTGCAGAGCCTGCTTGGGATTCACTCGCTCTCTCTCTCTCTCTCTCTGCCACTCCCCCCACACGTGCAGGCGTGCTCTTTTTCAAATAAACTTTTTAAAAATACATAAAGGAGGGGCGCCTGGGTGGCTCAGTTGGTTGAGCGGCCAACTTCAGCTCAGGTCATGATCTCACGGTCTGTGAGTTCGAGCCCCGTGTTGGGCTCTGTGCTGATGGCTCATCATCAGAGCCTTGAGCCTGCTTCGGTTTCTGTGTCTCCCTCTCTCTCTGCCCTTCCCCTGCTCATGCTCTGTCTCTATGTCTCTCAAAAATAAATAAACGTTAAAAAAAAAATACATAAAGGAGAAACCTCCAGCAGTTTGTAAAATACGATCTGATTCCTAAGTTGATTTCCACATGGTCGTTAGCGCCTGTACCGACTCTGCGCAGGGAGGCCTCCCTGTGGGGGGGTGGGGAGAACTAGACGTGGTAGCCTCTTCACAGGCAGGGAAACTGAGGCACAGAGCACGGGGGCTAAAGTTGCTGTCAGAGGTGCTGCCTGCCTCAGTTCAGTCCTCTTCCTGTTCTGTGATTCCTTAGTCTTTCATTTGAAATGTCTTTGTTAAAAGTCCTGCGTCTCTACCTGATTTAGAGTTCTTCCTTTGGGGAATGGCCGTTATCTTTTCAATTAATTAAATCATCTAAGACTTTGCACACAAAGTGTTTGCTCTGCGTTTTTTTTTGAACAGCAATAATTTCTCAGGTATTCTTGAGAAACCGATAGGGTGTAGGATTTAGTTGGAAGGCATTTCTGAGACGTTATATATTTAAAGGTCTTTTTGTAGCTCCATTTTATGGCGAAACGGAAGCCTCTGTGCTCATTTGGGGGATGACAGACCAGCAGTAAAATCCAGATCGCGCTCTGTCGCATGGAAAAGCATCTGTGGCTGAAGCCTGTGTGGTGTGATGGTTCGCAAGGGGAGTTCAGAGTGGACCGCGGTCGTAGTTACTGAGGCGTCCTGACGGGGCGGGTAGTGTGGCCCTGGCCGCGCCGAAGCGCCACGGCGGGCCGACGTGGGTTGCCCTGGTGAGGGTGGGTTCCTGAAGAAGACGCCCCTGGGAAGCAGGACGCACACGCTGCGATGAGGTAACTATCAGAGCGAGCCAGCCGCCGCCGGTGCCTCGAGCCTCATCCCCACGCACCCACACGGCACCGCTTCTCCCGCAGTTACCCCTCGCTCTCCGCGCCCCATCTCCGTCGGCACGTCAGGTGCCCTCCTGCCTTCGCTGGACTCCGCGGGCCCCTCTGCTCTACCCCAGGGGCGCCGCCGGAGACTCGTGGCGGGGGGTCGACGTAACCAACGACCGTGTCACGGGATTGGCTTTTCTCTTCACCCAAGCAAGTCGGCGACCTAACAAAAAACTTGAGCAGATTTCTGAAACTTTTTATGATCTGATTTGTCGCTGATGAATACATTGGCTGTGTGGTTGGTGGCCTTGGCTTTTTCATTGATACTCGCCAGTCAGAGGGCAGATGTTCAGACACCTGTGTTGTGTTGTGTTGGCGTGTTCAGTGTTGTTTGCGGTCTTGGAAGCTGCATTTGTTTTTTTTAATTTTTTTAGACATTTGTTTATTTTTGAGACAGAGACAGAACATGAGCATAGGAGGGGCAGAGAGAGGGGAGACACAGAATCCGAAGCAGGCTCCAGGCTCTGAGCTGTCGGCACAGAGCCCGGTGCAGGGCTTGAACCCACAAACTGCAAGATCATGACCTGAGCTGAAGTCAGACATTTAACCAGACTGAGCCACCCTGGTGCTCCTCAAGTGCCAAAAACTTTTATTATTTTTTATTACTATTTTTTTAATGTTTATTTTATTTTTGTGAGAGAGAGGAGACAGAGCATGGGCAGAGGAGGGGCAGAGAGAGAGGGAGAAACAGAATCTGAAGCAGGGTCCAGGCTCTGAGCCGTCGGCACAGAGCCCGACGCGGGGCTCGAACTCACAAACCGTGAGATCATGACCTGAGCCGAAGTCGGACGCTCAACCGACTGGGCCGCCCGGGCGCCCCCTGCCAGCTGCATTTGTATGAGTCCCATTCAGGGGTAACGTTTCTTGTTGACGTGAGAGTCCCGCGGCTCACGTGTAACCACTTGCGAGTGAGCAGTTGGGCGGCGTTTGGGGCAGTCACCGACCGTGTTGTGCCGCCGCCAGCTCGAATTGCAGGTATTTTCATGGTCCCCAAAGGAAGCCCTGTGCCCTCTGAGCTGCTGCTTTCCGCCTCCCCTCCGCCGAGCCCCGACTCTGACCCGAGTTCTGTCTCTACGGGTTTACCTCTTCGGCATTTCTTCTGTAGGCGGAATGAGGATTATTGGACCTTCTTTGGCCTCTTTCACTAAGTAGAATGTTTTCCAGAGTTTATCCCGGTGGCGGCCTGTATCGGCACTTCAGTTTTTCAGAAGACTGAATAACATTCCGTCGTGTGCACACACCACAGCTCGTTTGGCTCTCCGTTCACTCCGGGCCGGGCGCGGGGCGCCGTCCCCAGCGCTCGGCCGTTCGGAGCAGTGCTGCCCCAGCGGGCAGGGCTGGCCCTCCCTGAGTACCGGTTCTCTGTTCTTGGGGTATATGCTTAGCAGTAGAATTGCTGGGTCAAGTTTGTACTTTTCTCAGCGGCTGAACCGTTTTACGTTTTTACCAACGATGTACAGTATTCGGTTTCTCCACGTCCTGGCCGACATTTATTTTCCTTGTTTTTTGGATTATCGTCTCGTTGTGACTTGCATTTTCCTCACTATCGATACCAAGCACCTGATGCGCCGTTTTCGGCCATCTGTAGATCTTCTTTGGGGAAGTGGCTGTTCAGGCTCTTTGCCCAGTTTTGAATCGGGCTGTGTGTGTATTCACTGGTGAGTTATTTGTGCATTTTGCATACTGAGAATTATGTTGGATCTATCCGTAGACCCGTTTGGGGAGACTTGGCCATCTTCATGATCCCGAGTCTTCCATGAGTATAGACCGTCTCTCCATGCGTTTAGGCCTTAAATTCCAGTCGTGTCCGCTTTCGGCAGACAACATGTGTTTGTAGGCAGAGTTGGGAGGATATTTCTGAGGCAAGAAGGAGACTAGAAGTTAAAAAGGTATTTCTCACTTCCTTGGCAAAGGCAGTTCACGGTATTCCTGAATTTAATTGGAATTCAATAGTGAAATTCAGATTCAACTATGAAACTTTCCTGTTAGTTCAAGCCTAACATAAGCCTTGTAAAAAGTAGTCTGGCTTTTTTTTTTTTTAATTTTTTAAAAGCTTATTTATTTTTGAGAGAGAGAGAGAGACAGACAGAGTGTGAGCGGGGCAGGGGCAGAGAGAGAGGGAGACCCAGAATCTGAAGCAGGCTCCAGGCTCTGAGCTGTCAGCACAGAGCCCGACGCGGGGCTCAAGATCATGACCTGAGCCGAAGTCAGACAGACGCTCAGCTGACTGGGCCCCCCAGGCGCCCCGAAAGTATTCTGGTTCTTAATAAAGTGCCCTTGCTGTGTTGTGACTGCTTTTCTGTGAGAATCGTCCTCGTGTGGATTTTTAGCAGGGTGTCCGTGCCAGCTTTTTGTTACCACTCTGGAGGTAAAAACTGTAATTACATTGTCAAAATAATATTTAGAGTATTATTTTCAGAGAATAATTGCAGTGGTGTGACGAATATATTATGCTCATCAAATTTTATGTAAACACAAGCATGAGTTATTTTAATTGAGTTATTGGTGTTGTTTTTGGCCTTTATTCTTTTCTAATCTGTAAAAATAATGTTGGGATTTTTGAGGGGCTTTGTAACATTTGCAGTATTTACACAGATCAGTTGATAAGCTGTTTGGTAAGAGTGAACTGTCATTTGTACTTGTCTGGGGTTTCTTTTCTTGCTGCTAGGACATCTTTAAACCTTTTCCTTCCTGGAATCGTGTTCTGATTCAGAGTGCTAATTTTTAGTTGCCTGATGAATTGTTAGGTCAGTTGGCTTCCAGACCAGCTTATATTGTTGACTTGTGTGTGTGTGTGTGTGTGTGTGTGTGTGTGTGTGAAATTTTACAAGGATTTGACTGTTAAATGTTCTAAAACCCTCAGTGAAAATATAAATGCCATTTTAAATTGTGATTTAAGATTAAAAATGAGGATATAATTATTTATTATAAGCATTTTCTCTAACTCGTTATAGAGTAAATTTAAAAACTCAGAAAAGTGGAAAGAGAAATCGTCCTCATGTACGTGCAGGCTGCTTTAGAGGCGCTTGGCCGTCGCCAGTCCGTTTTCAGTATGCGTACGCATGGGAATGACCGTGTACTTGCAGTTTTGTATCTTGCATCTTTGGGATCCCAGTGTTACCTTTGTTCAGTTTGAAGGTCTTGGGTCATCATTTTCTTTTGTGTTTTTTTTTTCCTTATCTCGATGTTGCGATACCTGGCCCGGGTTCCACCGCTCTTTGCGCCTGGAATGTCGAGTCGCTGTGTGAGGAGGGACCGGCGCAGGCACGCGACCCGCCTTCTGTTCCTTAATCTTCGCAGCCGCCCTGCCCTTCAGGTGTTAGAGGAGGAACAGTGTGTTCCGTGCTCAGCCAGGGACGAGGCGATAGGGCCGGAAGGGACGGCCCGATCCCGGGGAGGGGGGGGGGGGTCTGGGGATAGAGGACCCGAGCCCCGGGCCGGACCAGCCCCGCTTCTGGCAGAGCGGAGGCCGAGAGACAGTTTAACACCTTCAGAAGTCCCCTCACTCTTAAAGTCGCCCCTGGTTGCTGGCAGGTGGGGAGATCCTTGTGTGGAGCAAAGTCTCCCAGTTCGCCCCTTCTCCTGCGACTCCTCACCTTGGTCAGCCGCGACTCCCGGCCCGGGGAAGAGCCCGGCCTGCTGCTTTTGCTGCGGGGCAGGCCGTGTGCCGGGGGCTCCGCCCTGGTGTGAGCGCGGCCTCCCGCCGCCTCGCCTCGGTGGCAGGAGATGCTCCGGGAAGTGCTCAGCAGGGGTTCGGCCCCCGCTTTCGTTCTCGCTGCCTCTTCACCGAGCGTCTTGGCTTCGCGGTGCGGAACCCGTGCTGGTGTTTTCTTCCTCGGGATCGTCTCGGTCTCTTTCCGCCCAGGATCTCGTCACATGCCATTCCGCCTGCATGGGCTGCGCTGGCCCCGACGCGAACCACTTCCAAGCCAGTGAGCAAACAGCAGGGCGCGGGCGTCGACACCTCGGCACGCATGCCACGCATCGCTGGGCGCCCAGGGCCGAGGCCGGCGGGGGCCTTTTAGGTATGGGGTGTGCCCGAGGAGGGGGCGGGGGCCGGCGTGCGGGGGAGTGTCTGGTTACCACAAAGGACAGAAGTATTTCAAGTATTTCCCCGACCAGCACCGCGGTGCCCGTGTGAACCGTGCGAACGCTGGCCCCTCGCTGGCTGGTGATCTACGTCCTCGCTCTGCGCCTCCCGTTCTTCATCTGTGACGTGTGGACAGTGCTGTCCGCCGTATCGCGACGACACAGTGACAGTCCACGTAAACCCCACCTGCACGCCACAGAAGCGATTGCCGCACGTCAGACGTCATCCTGCTCCTTGGCCACCATCACTCACCCCAAGCTACCCTGGCATCCGGGTCCTGCATGGTGCTGCCAAGCCTTGGGGTCTGCGCGTCGGGCCCAGCGGAGTGGCAGGCGGGAGGGGGGAAGCAGGGACCCGCTCCCCACTCGAGTCTCCCTCCCGGAGCCGCACCCGCACCCGCACCGGCACCTGCCTGCCGTGGCTCCCCGTTGGCCTCGTTGTGCTTCCCCCGGGAGGGAGCCGTCATCAGCTGGCCAGGCCCTTCCCGAGCCCCCTCCCCGAGGTGGGCCCCGTGCTCCCCGGGCACCCACAGCCGCCGGGCAGCCCCTTTCCCCAGAGGTCTGGCTCCCGGCCCCTCGGAGCCCCTGCGGGTCCTGGGCTCTCAGACGCTCCCCCTTGTGCCTTCGGTTCCTGTAGCCTCAGTGTCTTTGTTACCTCAGTGCAGTGTCGCCTTTGTAACTTAACTATTTCTGATGGCAGGTTTTCTTTGTCAAAATTACTAGTTTGGTTTTGTTCACCTGCCGTGACCCTAGCTGAGCTAGGACCCTGCCCTAAGGCCTGTGCCTGGTGCCTCTTCTCTTGTCCCCTCTGGGGCCCCCTTCCCTTCCTCCCTGTCTCCCCTGCTCCTTCCTCCTGCCATTCCTTCTCTCCACTCTGCTGGCAAGGGCACGTCTGGGAGATGGAAACCACGCCCTACTGAGTGGGGACAGTGCGATATAAAGAATTGCTAAGTGTAAGACAGGCTTGAAATGACGGAGGATTGACTATTAGGAGTACGGAGAATGCCAGAGAATACAGGAGCGCTGTATTCCTGATGTGCTGAGCGCCTGAGCGCCCAGGACCCCCGGGGCTGCAACGAGTGTCCGGGGAAGAGACTCCCCTCCCCCTGGGTCTGAGTCCAGCCTCTGCTTGGAGAGGGCATGGGCAGGGCCGGCTGGCCGGTGGAGTCGCTGAGAGGCGGTGTTGGTGGAACTTGCCGGAAGTCCACCCTCTGGGGTGCAGGAGCCCGTCGTTCACCGGGGATGTCCTGACTCGGAACTTGCTTAGAAGCATCCTGAGGAAGGTCTCGGCTGCTGGACACTCCTGGCTGGTCACGCGCCGCAGGAGCGAGTCACCGGAGAAACTTGACCGCAGCGGGCGGATGCTGGCGAAGCCTGGCCGGGGGAGCGAGCTGAGCGAGGCAGAACTCGCCCGCTGACGAAGGAGACTTCCTGGAAGGGCCCGCCTGCACTTTGCAGGGCAGGCGGTGGAAGATTTACGCGGAGCTGAGAGGCAGTGGCTGCAGCAGGCGCCCACTCAGAAGCCCAGTAGACCCAGCCCGCGCTCTGCACTCAGGGGTCGCTGGGGGGCCTGGGCCTGTGGAGACCCTTCGGTTGTGCTCGCCACCTCCTCACAGACGCTCGGGTGTTTTCTGACTGATTTTTGCCAGTCGGGTGGATGTGTACTGCAATCTTGGGGTTTTCCACGGGGTTCAGCACTTTCTATGTTTTGCCTTTTGAATAGCTTCATTAAGCATTGTTTCAAACCCCGCCCCCGCCCCCCAATTTTTCTACTGGATTTGTCTTTTTCCCGATGTATAACAGCTCTTTTAAACTGCGTATAAAGCCTGTGGCAGTTACGTTCTCTTTCCTGTTGTGTGGATAGTTTCTGTTTTTTAACTCTATGGTGTCTTTTGAGAAAAAACAGTGTTCTTAGTTTTAATGTGGTCTAGTTGGTTAATATTTTTCTTTATGGCATTGTTTTGTGTGTCTTGTTTAAAATATCTTTCTTACTCTGCCTGGCTCCAGGACGTGTTTTTGTGGGACAGTTTGACCGCCGCTTCAGTGACCGTCATGGTTGTCACACCTGCCGGCGTTCCCTGGATAGTCTACAGAGACGGCTTTTGTCGGCTGTGTCCTAGGGTTTTCTCCTTCGTCTAGCTTACGGTTTCAAACAGTGCGGCGTAATGTTACCTGTCATCTCTTCTGACTTGCTTTTTCGGTGCCTGCGGATCCGTGCCAGCGGCTTGTCATCTCCGAAACCGTGATGTCGTCACTCTTTGTGCCTTTTCTCCACGTCGACCCGTTTTTCCAAAAGTTGGTCAGTTTGGAGCTTTTTGAAGACTCACGTTTTGGATTTCCTGATATTCTGTTTTTATGACTACTGGCGGTTTTAATAATTTCTTGCTCTTAATCTTTATTTTCTTCCTTCCCTGTTTTGGGATATTTTTATTATTCTTTTCGTAATTTTTTGAAGCAGGTGCTCATTGATTTCTGTCATTCTTTCCCAAAATACGCACTTTAACGCTTCAAGTTTTCCTCTCTGTACCGTGTTAGCTGCATCAAGCTCTGGTTTGAGGTATTTTTGTTAACGTTTGGTTTGAAATATTGTATTTCCTTAGTGATTTCTGTCCCCACGGGTTATTTTGGGGTCTGTTTTCTTGTTCTAAACATGTGGTGACTTTCAGATCATTCTGGGGCCTAATTTCCCCCAAATAGTCTCGTGTAGGTGTAATTGCAGTGTAGTAAGTGAGCACCACCTGTATGCGATGTGGTAAGTGAGCACCGTCTGTGTGGCAGGCGTTCAGAGGGCGCCGAGGGTTGTCTTTTTCTCCAACGCTGGGGAAGTGGTGTTTGGTGGTGTGTCCTCGGGAAGACTGTGTGCTCTGCAGTTGAAAACCATTTTTCCTTTTCACTGATCAGCTTCGTGTAGGAGCGGGTGGGTGCTCGGATAAGCACGAGATCACCTCACCGTATTGGGTCGATACAGTCACAGGGATATATCCAGAATTGCGATGCTTTATAATTGTGTGACTTAGATCAGATTTCCTTGTAGCTGTTACTGTAGGTCTTGGTCTCCTGTGCTCTGTAATGAGGATGAAAGCGTCTGTCTCGGCAGCAGGATTCTCCATACCTAATACAGTCAGTACCGTGATAAGTGCGTGTGTATACAGTAAGCGCTCAGGGTGTCTGTTTAGAGTCTCTGACCACAAGAACAAACACATGTTCTCATGAAACATTTGGAAACCCTGATTTTGAACCAGTGTTTCCCAAGTCCGTGGTGAGCGCCGGCCAAGGGGGCGCCAGGGAAGCCTTTTCTGTGTTCTCTGCCGTGCGCTCAGCGGCGTTAGCCTGGGTCATCCTTGCCGTCGACAAACAGGGACCGTCCGCATGTTGTGGGGGGAGCTCGGATCTCTCCAAGGTCCCGTGCCTGGCGCGCACGGCCCTAAGTTGGGAATTGCACGCAGGTCTGTTTTCTGGTCACTTCACAGTTCTGTGGTCCTCTCCTCCTTTCCTTCAGATAGGCTGTTGTTGTGAGCAGTTTTAGGTTCACAGCAAAATCGAGAAGGTACAGAGATTTCTCATGTATCTTCCGCCCCTGCACCTGCACGGCCTCCCCCACATTTGACGTCTGGCACCAGGATGACAGCTGGTCTTGAACGTGGAGTGCACCTGTTCGCCGGTGGGTTTCCACACAACAGTGCTGTAACCGTATTTCCTCTTTCCCACAAATTTCCTAGGATTTTCTCTAGCTTTCTTTATTGTAAGAATACAGTCTATAAAACAAATAATGTACAAAATATGTGTTAATTAACTGCTTTTTTTATTGATAAATCTTCCCGGTTATTCATAGTTAAGTTTTGGGAGGGTCCGAGGTCATAGGTGGATTTTCCACCGTGCGTGCGGGGCTCAGTAACGTGTTTGTCACGTTGTTACCTCCCGCAGTCTGCGCCTCACGCCAGTGTTCGTTCTTGGCGTTGTACATTTCCTGGGTTTGGACAAAAGCATGTGCAGTGACCTGTGTTCACCATTATAGCATCACACAGAGTAGTTTCCCTGCCCGGAAGTCCTCCGTGCTCTGCCCGTTTGTCGTCCTTGCCCTGACCCCAGGCAGCCGCAGATCTTTTTACTGTCTCCGTAGTTTTGCCTTTTCTACGGTGTCATAGTTGGAATCATACGGTCTATGACTTTTCGCTTGGTAATCGTGTGTGAGTTTCCTCCGTGTGTGTTCATGGTTTGATAGCTCATTTCTTTCTAGTGCTGAATGTTTCCTTGTCTGCGTAGACTGCAGTTCATTTATCTCCTCACGTACGGAAGGACATCGCGGTTGCTTTCGTTTGGCAATTATGAGTAAAGCTGCTGTCAGCACTCACGCGCAGGGCTCCGCGTGGACCTGAGTTTTCAGTCACTTTGGGTAAATACCAAGGATTGCGTTTGCTGGATCGTATGTTAAGAGCGTTTGTAGTTTTGTGAGAGACCGCTGAACCGATCTGTCCCGCACGGCGGCCGCACCCCCCGCACCCCCCGCCCGCCGTGCGGGAGCGCTCCTGTGGCTCCTCATCCACGGCCGCACCGCGTGTGGTCAGTGTCGTGGGTTTTGTCCGCCATCTGTGGTTTTATTTGGCGAAACATTCTGAGTATGTCAACTAGGTTGTTACTAAATGCTGTTAAAAATGTTACGTATGCTGAGTTTTTGTCTGCTTGTTTTATAAGTTACCAAGAAAGTTGTATAACTACTGCAAAGTTTAATTGTGGATTTTGTTTCTTTCTTCTGGATTTATGTGAGATTTTTCTTTTATTTATATGTATTTGAGGCCATATTATTATGGTTGCAATTTACAATTGTTATATCTTTCTGGTGAAGTAAGTCATTTGAAAATGACTTTCTTTTTAAAGGTTATTTCTTTTCTTTAGTAATCTCTACACCCAACGTGGGGCTCATACTCACGACCTTGAGACTAAGAGTTGCCTGCTCTACCGACGGAGCCTGCAGGCTTTCCTTAAATGATAACGCTTTTCGCCTGAGTGTTTATGACGCCTCATGTTAAGGGGTCTGTGACTTCCTTTTTAGGCTGGTATTTGCCTCAAATTTCTTTTTGCTATTCTTTAACTTTCAATATTTCTATAGTATCCTGGTTCAGACGTTTCGGTGAGGCGTTTTAACGTTCATGTCATGCCCAAAGTGTTACGCAGTGAGAGACTGACCCTGTTAAAAGAAGCTGACAGAAACTGCCTATTTAATAACGTGGAATGGTTTTTATTAAGTTATGTTTATTCGGTGTGTTAAAAAATTTTTTAAATTGTGTCTTTTTTACTTTTATAAACGGTCAGCATTTCGCTGCGGCCTGCAGTTTCTAGGCAATGTTGCCTCACGGAACGAAGACTCGCAGTCTGTCGTGTGGGGCCATGCTTTCCCAGAACTCTTTCTGTGAGTATACTGATTAAAGTTCCTCTGACTTCTGGAAAGACTGGTTATATCATTTCGTTTACATGAAGTTTAGAAACAGGGAAAACTAACCGTTGATCATAGAACTGAGGGGGGTGGTTGGTGGTGGCAGGCGGTGGCAGGGTCAGGACCAGCCGGGAGAGGGCCTGAGGGAGTCTCCTGGGCTTCCGGGAATGTCCCGTGTCGTGATCTGGGTGGTAGCGATGGAGTTATATCCACATCTAATAATTTATTGGGCTGTACACTTAAGATTTATGCCCTTTATTGTAGGTCAGCTTTATTTTAAGAAAAGAGAAGTTTTGATTAAAGTAAGAAATTAAGATTAAAGTTAAGTTCACTGTGATTTATAGGAAAACAAATTCATAAGAAAAAAGCTGTAGAACACTGAAGTGTGGGCAGCAAGCTGGTGGTTAATGTTTGCTCCGCTCCCCAGCTCCGCGCCCGGCACAGGGCTGTGGGGCGGACCCGGAGGGCGGTCAGGTGTGCACAGCCAGCCTCCCTGTCTAGACTGGCTCACGGCGCTTTTCCTGGCGATTTACTACTTTGTTTGGACCAGTTTCTGTTCTCATGAAATTGAGCATGGGGATAGAGGGTGAGCGGTCACGGAGGCCGGGGAGGCAGTAGGAGGTGCTGTCTCAGAGCGGGAGGCCTGGCTTCCAGCCCAGGCTCCGTGGCCAGCGAGGGGTGGCCGTGGCCGTGGCAGCAGTGGAGTGGCCGGGCAGTGGCTGTGTGTACGCCCTGGGCCAGGTATTCCGTGCGTGTGACTCCTGCCCGTTAGCAGCCGCGCAGGGCGAGCGAGGCGGGGGCCCGGCGCTCGCTGCTGGGAAAGGCCAGAGCTCTCTGCGTCCAGAGGCTGCGCTCTGCCGCCCGAACGCTGGGCTGCGTTCCCCGGTCATGTAGGTTTTCTGGGCTTACGCATGAAGTGTGGTGTTAGCATCACATACACTCGAATGACATCCCTGGTTCGCTGAGCCGATAACTGGCTCCCAGATCCCTCCAAATAGTGAGAGTCGAAGGCACGAAGTCTTCACGATTCATAATAATTGGCTTAGGTGGAAGGAAGGGTTGCGGGATTCAAGCTGCAGAAGTAGAAATTACTCATTCTTGAGAATTCGTTCCTTTAAAACGTTGTGCACACCTAGTATCTGTGAGGTTCTGAGCTAAGTAAGTGGAATATGGGCAATTTAGATCTATTTGTTACTCCCCAAAAGCGCATGCTTTGGTGGAGGAGATGAGCCGGCGAGCGCACCGCAGCGTGAGGACGGGCACGGGGTAGCTCCATGTATCACAGAAACCCCGGGCGGAGGCCCCCGCACCGGCTGGCGGGGAAGCCGTGACCGCTTCGCGTTGATTTTACTTACAGGGTCGCCTCCGGTCCTCACGGAAGCCCTGTGGGGTAGGCCCGGGGCGTCGTCGTAGTCCATTTTTATATCAGAAAACACACTGAATTTGACTTCACTCTGCATGCGTTTGTGAGACAAATATAACCAAATTTGAATTTGAGCTTTGGGAGTTACTGGCTTTGTGCTCTTGGGCAAGCGGAGTCAGCACAGTCGCTGCCTGTGATGGAAGGACATCCCTCCAGAAGAGCGTCGGGAGGTTTAGCAGGACAAAAATCCTGCCGTCGTGTGCACTCCGTATCACACACGACCGTCCGTAGGTCAGCGGCCTTCCTAGCCAAGACCCCGTAGCTGGTAGGCGGATGAAGCCGACTCAGCCTGAGGCTCTGGGCTTCGCTCTCGCCAGCGTGCCGTCCTCCCGTCGTTCCCTGAGACGCTGCGGCCCTCGCAACGGTTAACGGAGTGCCCGTAGTTAATGGGGTCTCATGTTTCACCTTTCGTTTCTTTTTTCTAACAAGAGTGAACGTTTTAATGCCTCATAAATGTAATCATTTCTCTTTTTCTTTAATCAGATGGTTTTTGCTTTTTGCTTTTGAGTCCCAAAGTCAGCTGTATCTTTAATATTGGCCATTTTGTGTCACGACTAATTGTACATTGCTCTTTTTACAGTAAGTCAGGTACTTGTTTCAAAGTATTGTCATTCTTTAGTAAATCCTTAGAGACATCAGTACGCATGGAATGTGTTAATGGGAAGCTTGTTACCTGTCAGAATCCATGTTTTTATCATTTTGCTAAATGGGGCTGATGCTCTTGTATCTTTTCTTGGAAGGTCTTGCCTAAATCATCCAGACAAAAAAATTGTCGCCTACTCATCGATGATTTTGTTCACATCCCTGAACTCTGAAAGAATGAAAGACCTGGAAGAAAATCTGAACATTGCAATCGACGTCATCGAAGCTCACCAGAAGCAGCCCGAGTCAGAATGGCCGTAAGTCTGTTGTTAGAAACTCGACTGCTTAAGAACGTCGTAACGGATCCCTTTCCTTGCAGAGCAAGTAAGAGTTTGACCACCAGTAACTGAACAGCAAGTTCACACCAAACGTCTGCAGACAAAACCTCTCGGCAGGAGGACCTGGAGGCTGGGGAAGGTGGAGGTTGAGGTGGCGAGGACCGGGGCACAGCCTGAGAACACGCAGCCCTTTTGGGGGTGTCCAGGTCACACCGCTGTGGCTGCACTTGATGGTTCGTTTAGGATCGGACGTTGACATGTGTCTGGCGGGCTCGTGCTCCGCTGAGACGCTCGCTGTTGTCCGAGCTGTAGTGTCCGTCTGTCCCCCGGCCCCATACGTAATGCCGCATTTCCCTCTGCTTGCTTTTAAGATTTTTCTTTGGCTTTTCAGGAGCTTAATTATAATGTCTTGGTGTGGATTTCTTTGAGCATATCTTCTTTGGGTTCATTCGACGTCTTGAATCTGTAGGTTTATATTGCCAAATTTCGGGAGTTTCCAGCCATTATTTGTTTGAACACTTTTTTGGCCCCATGTTCTTTCCCCTCTCCTGTGGGGACTCCGCACTAGGCCTCAGAAGGCAACGGCTGAGGCTGACTGTGTTCAGTAAAGACTCAAGAAGCCGCTCTTAGATTTATACAGTTTGTTACTTCTGTGGACAGGGAAAGGGGAGGCCGTGGGCCCCCTCTTCCCACATGCTGAAAAGGGGCCCAGTGACTGGGATGACTGTTGCGGATGCCCCGTCACTGAAGCGGTTTTATATCATGAGGGGCTGGGCAGACCGCTGCTTGTCTCATCAGGAGGACACCTCACGTGACTGTCCCCGACAGCCTCCCTGGCGTCAGGCCTGCCATCCCTGAGTTGTGGGAGGATCACAGGGTGTTGGGCTTTTGTCTGCGTAGCCTGTGTGCACGTGTGGGAGGGAGGCCGCCAGCGCAGCCCCTGCTCCCTGATGACACCAACCTTAGTCTTCTGTGGTTGCTGCGCAGTGCCTCAAGGCTCTGATCAGGGTTTTGGTGTATTTTGTTCTTGTTTCCTGCATTCTGTTTTCTCTTCTAAGCCAGGACCACTTGCCTTTCAGAGGTGCTTTCTCAGTTTGGGTCTCCTTCAGTGTGAACTTTATTGTTCTCCTGAAATTATGCCTCATTTAAGAATTATTTAGTTTTCCAAACATTCATTTGTATTTGAATTACCCATTTGCACACAGACACAAGTTGGTGCATGAACATATTAGGATACTGTGCTTGACTTAGATTACCTCCCTCCATATGCGGTGGTTTCGTAACTGAGCACGGTGGATGAATCATTAGAGTCTGCTTACTTAGCACAGTTTTCTGTAGTTGAAGTCTGTCTCACCTGTTAAGTATCTTAGATCTATGTTTTGGCCATCGGCAGTCTTCTAGCAGCAGGGAGTCAAGGGCAAAAGATGTAATCTGCTTCAGAATAGCTCAAGTGAGAGTTCCCACAGGTCGCCAGGTGGAAGCGGCCGGGAAGAAGGACGGAGAGCGGCGGCGGTGGTAACCGATGTCTTCTGCTCTGCAGCCCTGACGCTTCCATCTGTGTCGAGAGCTGTGCATTCGTGAACTGAGAAAGGGATCACAAAATACATGCGTACATCACAGATCCTGCAGGCTCAGTGCCAGACCACTGCAGGAAAGCGAGTGTTGGAGTTAAGATCAAATGAAATTTTTGGTTTCTCAGTGCAATGCAGTGGGCACAATTAAAGCAATATTGGGGTGCCTGGGGGGGCTCAGTCGGTGAAGCGTCCAACTTCAGCTCAGGTCATGATCTCACAGTTCGTAGGTTTGAGCCCCACGCTAGGCTCTGTGCTAACAGCTGAGTGCCTGGAGCCTGCCTCGAATTCTGTGTCTCTGTCTTTCTCTGCCCCTGCCCTGCTTGCACTCTGTCTCTCTCAGAAATAAACATTAAAAAAAAACCCCAAAAAACAATGTTTACACTATAGGGTAGTTTACTAAGTGTGCAGTAGTATTAGCTCTTAAGAAAACAGTGTAGATACTTTAATTAAAAAACATTTTATTTCTGAAAACTGCTAACCATCATCCGAGCTTTCGGTGAAGAATAGTCACCGGTCACAGATTATTGTAACAAATATAATAATAAACAAGTTTCAAATACTGCGAGAATCCCCAGCATGTGACCAGAGAAACAGAGTGGGCAAATGTTAGGGTAACGGCACCCAGCCACCGGCCTTCAGTCGGTGAAGAGTGCGTTGCCCGCAAAGCACAGCGAAGTGAGACGTTAACCGAGCTGTCCCAGCATCCGGAGGCTTCCAACAATATTGTTACTTTTTACCGTCAAATATGAACCCTCTCTGAAAACTAGCACCCTCTCTTTGCCCCTCCCACCCGCTAACATGATGGGATAACTGGCAGGGAGCACAAAACAAAACAGTTTGAGAATTCATGGGTTTGGTATCTTTTCTCGGAAAGGGACAAATGTCAGGTTTTAATAGCCAGGTCCTTTTGTTTGGGTACGCCAGAGTCGCAGGGCAGCGTGGGCGCCGAGGGCTCTGGCATTACTCAGTTTGACTTACGGGGATAATGTCCTTCTAAAAATGTTTGCTCCTTTTGTTTGTAGGTGTGAAGGACATTTTCCTGCTCTCAGATGACCCCGGATGAAAATAGGGGTTGGGTCTTGGCGTTTGAGCTCCTCGAAATCCTACAGCCCAGTAAAGGTGTCTCAGGAGCTCCGGGCTGCTGTAATATCTTTTGCAGAGGTTGTAAACTCATTTGCGTTCTAGTAGAATCTTCTGCCTTAATGAAGATTATATTTACTTGTCAAATGGAAGAAAGCTCCTTTCTATGCCAGCTTTGTCCAGATTGCTGGAGGAAGCAGCTGTGGGTGGGGTTTCCCCGGCCCCAGAAACACATACATAGGAATATTTTTTTCTGGAGCGTATTTAAAAGAGATTCTTCATTTAATTAGTGTGGTATGAAAGCATTTTCTAGGTTTTCACAGTCACTGAAGTACTTTTTATTTGTAAGTATGGCCTTGACATCATGTGCTCATATGGAAACGGAAATAGTACATGGCTCTTATTTGAAAAAGATTTCCCTAAAACCTTAACTTTAGGAGTAACTCTGTTTGTCAATGACAAACTGATCTTTGTCTTTTTTTTTTTTTTTTTTAGTTTATTTATTATTTTGAGAGAGAGGGGGAGAGGGCAGGGGAGGGGCAGAGAGAGAGAGAGATCCCAAACAGGCTCCTTGCCGTCCGTGTGGAGCCTGAGGAGGGGCTTGAACTCGCAAACTGTGAGATCATGACCCAAGCCAAGATCAAGAGTTGGACATTTAAACAACTGAGCCCCCCAGGTGCCCCTGTCTTTTTTTTTTTTTTTTTTTTTTTGAGAGACATAGAGACAGAGTGTGAGCAAGGGGAGGGCAGAGAGAGAGAGGGAGACACAGAATCTGAAGCAGGCTCCAGGCTCCGAGCCGTCAGCACCGCGCCCGACGCGGGGCTCGAACTCACAGACCGTGAGATCATGACCTGAGCCGAAGTCGGCCACCCAACCGACTGAGCCCCCCAGGCGCCCCCTCTTTTTGTTGTTGTTGATGTTTGCTTCTTTATGCTTAGAGATGGCTTTCAGCACCTTCTGTGTGGAATAGGAACACTGTACTGCAGGTAATAGTTCATCTGTAGCTGTTCACGTACCTTAGTGCCATTTATAAATGAGAAAGATTGAGAGAAAGTGGGAGATGGAAAGAAGGACCTTTATGCATCTGGACCTGTAGCCGGTCTGGAAAACGATGCAGGTGCGTGGTCAGTGCTCCGACGTCGACAGCCGGAGTTGTGGATGTTAGCTTTTCTCTAATCACACTTCAGTGATGCATTTCAAGACTGGGCTGAGCCGCTTCGCCCCCGACGGCCTGCCTGAGTCTGTTTTGGCACCAGAAGCAGAAAGCAGCAGGTGAAGCCGGCCCGGGGCCCTCGTGCGCACGAGGGAGGGTGCGCAGCTTGTGCGCCTGTGCGTGCAGTTCAGGAGTTGGCAGAAGTGTCACGTTTCTCGTTTCCTCTTCTTGTAAAATAAATCTGTTTCTCTGACGCCCTTTCCATTCCAGCTTCTGCCTTTGCTAGAATATACTTTTGACTCTCCCCCAAGACCATTTGTTCTTCTCCATGAAGCTGAGTGTTAGTGGGGTCTTACCTGCAGTCTCCAGATGTCCTTGTGGCGTTTCAGGTTTCGGATTAGAGGGACCCCCACCTCCCTCACACACTACTGCCGCGGAATTTCGGAATTTACAGAAATGGGTGTTCTCCGGGAGAATTTAATCACAAATGTCAAATCTGTAACTTAGGAAACCCTGAACCTGATCGGGTCTCTCGTCATCGTGCAGGTCTCTGTCTTCGGTTCCCCTGAGCAGAGACATTTGCTAAGATCGCGCATGTGGTGGAATCTGAGTGAAAGTTGAGAATTCTACTTATAACTTGAGGCAACATGCCGGCATGGAGAATGTATTTGGAGAAACAATCTCAGAAACTAACGCAGGCACGCATAATCGACAGCCATCGCGGCAACCATGTCAAGGTGCAAGGAAAAAATCTCCCTCCCGTCGGCATCTTTCATTGCTCTTTTGCCGTATTTGCCGTCAGTGTTGTATGCTGGACGTTACACCGTAGCGTGGTGTAGCAGAGAATCCCAGTTGTTTCTATAGATGTCACACAGGGTGCTTTTTTCCTGCCCTTTGCGTAAGTTGAAGCTGAGTGATAGTAATTCTTTTCCTCAAAATAAGGTATAGATGCCCTATCTTTACTCACTAGTAGACATTTCCTCTTTGTTGTGTGAAAAAAAAAAATGGAGGGGTTACGTGGCTGGCTCAGTCCGTGGAGTGTGAGACTCTTGATCTCAGCGTTGTGGTTTTGAGCCCCAGGTTGGATGCAGATGTTACTTAAAGATAAAATCTTTTAGAAAAGAAAAAGGGAAAAAAGAATGGAGGAATCTTATTCTTGGTCACTTTGAACTGAAGGTGACATGAAGAACCAGACCCTATGTTCACCTGAAACTTGCTTCCGGAAGGGCTGCTCAAGCGAACGGCAAGCTCTATAAAGGGGAGCATTTTCAGAGAAGCCACAGAAGTCAGAGACAGAGTGCTTGTCTTGACTTTTGGGTCACTAAGGGACCTTTCCCAGGACACTAAACCTCCGTGGGCCTCTCTCTCCTTATTGTAGAAACGACGGGACTGAGTTAGACCAGACGTTTCCAGGCTCTTGAACTTCATGTCCCATGTGTTTCAAGGTGTGGATTGGGGCGCCTGGGTGGCTCAGTTGGTTACACGTCCAGCTTTTGATCCCAGACCAGGTCTTGATCTTGGGATCGTGAGGTAAGGCCTCGCGTTGGGCTCCACGCTGGGCATGCAGCCTGCCTAAAGTGAAAACCAAAAACACAGGAGCTGGAGTGGTTGGTTTGCCGGGGGGGGGTGTTGGCTAGCAACACCACGTCGCTTGCCACCACTCTGGGGCTTCAGTGGCGGCGATGGTTGTTGCAGCCTCTCGTGTGGCATCATGGGAAGATGTCGTTCTTGTCCTTCGCTCTGATGGCTTTGCCGTTTAAATTGTATTTGGTTAAAGCGAATGAGCTGGTATTCAATTCTGGTGCCTTTTAAAGCATATAGCTTCGCATTTGGCTGGTAACCCAGTGAGTGTGACCTGGCCTCATTGCCACTCAGTATTTGCCTGAGTAACTCAAAAATGCAGAGAAACTCTGAAAAATGGACAGTCCATCTGTGTGTCTCTAGGTGCTCCTCAGCGTCTCCCGGGCGGTGAACTGGCCTGAGAGCCCTCCTATACCTCCCGGTCTGGGGCCTGACTGACTCGGGGACTGCCGTGAGGACCCTGCCGACCGGGCTGTCGCCGTGTCACAGGAGAAGGGCTTTGGGCTCCGCATAAGGAATAATTGAGCCTTTTTGTGAGGCTCTGGTCTGCTCTTCTCTTGGAGAGCTTGTGAGTTAGAAACCGCTCCTGCCCTGTGCACGCTTGTAGGAGACTCAGGAAACTTAAAATGCTCACTTCAAACAGGACGTGATTAAGTCAGTGATTATCGATTGAGTTGTGACGTGTGCCAGGCAGTGTTCGTGGCACCGGAGATCAAAATTAAGACGACATTATGTTTTAATGGGAGAGACAGATAGTAAGCAGAACCCCCCAAAGAAATCTGTCAGATGCCAGATGAACGCCTGAGGGAGGATACGTGCCCTGTGTTGAGTACAGAGCTGTGCTTCGAGTACTGCTTGGCTCAACGTGAACAGTGTATGGCATTTGCTATTTTATTTGTAGTAATTTATTTATTTTTTATTAAAAAGTGTTTTTATTGTTTGTTTATATTTGAGAGAGAGACACACACACATACACAGAATTGGGAGCGGGCTTCAGGTTCCAAGCTGTCAGCACAGAGCCCGATGTGAGACTTGAACCTACGAACTGTGAGATCAGGACCTGAGCCAGAGCTGGGTGCCTAACCGACTGAGCCACCCAGGCGCCCCTGAGTAGGAATTTAAATACGATTGGTGCGGGGCCCAGACTGTGAAGAAGAACAAGAAAGAGCATTCGACCTTGGCGAGTACTCCAGTGCAGTGATGGGGCTTAGAGGGGCCGGATGCGGCTTTGGAACTGCGAGTTCAGGGAAGCCCTTCCTGAGGCAGTGACAGTTGAGTGAGAGCAAGGTCACCAGCCTGTTTGATAGTCTGTGGATAAAGGTGGAGGCCAGAGGGGAAGGACACGGAGCAGTGAGTCCCTGGAGTGCGGAGACCCCCTCCGCCCCCCCCCCCCCCCCCCCCCCCACCAGCAGAGGCCTCTGTTGCAGGACCCGGGGCCCAGGGCGGTCAGAGTAATGGGCAGGACACACAGTCCGAGGGACGACTGGAAGCCAGTTACGTCGGGCCGTGGGAGGTGATTGCAGAGTTGTGAGCAGCGTGTGTACCGACCTGGTTTGAGATTTAAAAGATCCCTCTGGCCTCCGGGTGGAGGCTGAGCTGGGGGGGGAGGGGTAGAGCGGAGGCAGCTGTGGTCGCCCAGGTCCAGGCACGAGGTGTGGGCGGCTTGGAGGAGGGTGGTAGCCGTGGGGATGAGGAGAGTGGGCCCTTCCGGAGAGCCCACGGGGCTTCATGCGGCTTGGATGTGTGGGGCGAGGTCGTGAAAAGGAGGGCAGGGGCACGGGCCAGGGTCTGGGCTCGTTGGCTGGGGAGATCAGGAGTTCCGTGCGGGCCACGTGGAATCGAAGACGCCCACTCTGCATCTAAGTGGAGACGTCCTGTAGGGCAGGCAGCGTGGAAGTTCCAGAAGATGGAGCACAGGGTGCCGTGGACGCCCGTGGCTGGGACTTTGCCAGCGAGGGGGGCTTCCAGAGGGCAGGGGCTGAAACTCAGAGCCAAGAGCAGCGCGGGTCAGGGGAGGGCACGGCGTTGGCACTGCGGGGGAGGAGACACGCACTGGCAGCATTTAGCGTGCGACGTGCTTTGTGTGCGCAGTCACGCCACGGGAGGTGGTGAGGGCTGCGCGTTAGTGGTGCTTTTGACCAAGGTTTTAGGTGACCTGAACTGCCGAGCCACCATGACAGGGAGGTGAAGTGACGTCACTTTGTGTTTCTGTTTCTCTTTGTTTGAGGAGAGACATAGAGATTTATTAGTGAGTTGCTTTAGAGGAATGGCTGAGCTTTGCCTGCTCAGAAATAGCGGCTGGTAAGACGGAACCTACCTGCGCTCTCCAGCGTCACCGCCTCTCCCCTGGGACGCTGAGCCACCGGGGCCACCGGAATGGTGTCCCTCCACCGTAGGGCAGTCAGTAGAAACAAACTTGAGATGAATTTTCCAGGATGTACTTGAATGATCTATTGAATTTGGGGGGAGAGTCATTCTCCTGTTACGGCATAGCTCCTCCAGCCCGTCTCCTGAACAGGTGGGCGGCCCCTTCTTCGTTCTCAACACACTGTTGGGCCTCCTGCTTTCTAGCCAGATGGCAGACTTTTGAGATCTTTCCTCAGAAGTATATAAAGAACTTTCTCTTTCTTTTGTCCTCCATCGTGTGACCGTACTGTGATTTGTTTAATCGGCACCTTATTGGTGAGCGTGTAGAGCCCCAGGGTCTCATCACTGCGGAGCGCGGTTTTGTAGCCCTGTTCGTACACGGGTCAGGCTGCAGATGGGCAGGTCGGAATGTCGGGTAAATTCGTAGGTGCAATTACTAGGTCAAAGGGAACGTGCTTTTCGCATTTTGACAAGCACTCACGGAGTCCTGCGCGGCCGCCGCTCCAGCATCCGCTGCCCTCGGCCGTGGAGAGGACCCGGTTTGCTACGTCGGCGCTGACGGCGTGTGCTCTCAAGGTGCCAGAACCGCCGGTCCTGCCGAGGTTTGAGAGGGTGCTGTCACAGAGTTTTATTTTCTATCTTTCTCGTTATGAGGTTGAGCACCCTTCATGTGTTGAAGAGCGTGTTTTTCTCTTACGTGCGTTCTCATTTTCTTGACCCGTTTTTCCGTTAGGATGTTAGCCTCCTCTACAGCTGTATGGGAGAGTATTTCCTAAATTAGGGCCAGCGGTCCTTTGTATGAAATAAAACACAAATATTTTTTTCCCCTTCCTTGTCTTTTGACTTCACGTGTGGCATTTTTTTTATGTAAAGATTTTTGAGGTGCGCCTGGGTGGCTCAGTCGGTTAACTGTCTGACTCTTGATCTCGGCTCAGGTCGTGGTCTCGCAGTCGTGAGATTGAGCCCTGCATTGGGCTCCGTGCTGAGCATGGCGCCTGCTAGGGATTCCCTCTCTGCCCCTTTCTCCCACTCACATCCTCTCTCTCTCTCTCTCTCTCTCTGTCTTACTCTCACTCTCAAAATAAATAAACATTTAAAAAATTTATTTTGATGTTTCGGTGGATGAAATTGTCCGTCTCTTTATGTCCCGTGGGGTTTGGTGAGGGACGGAAAGGTCTGTGCTGGGGCTTCGTCAGCGTTGTGCCGTTCCGCTTTTGAGGCGCAGGTGTTCGCTCTGCTCGCGCTTCTCCTCGGTGTAAGGGGAAAGTGGGGACCGGTTTCTTTCTGCTCCGGGTGCCGCTGATGGTCACGGTGGCTGAGCGCCACGGTGGCGTGACACGTCCTTCCTCAGTGCTTTCTTGTCGCCCTTGCCCTCATCGCCCCGCGTCCCTGGAAACCTTTTCAGCTCCGTCTCCACCTGCTCAGCACGCATTCCACCGTGGGAAACTGCGCTCCTTCCCCCGCCAAGCGTGTCCCAGTCTGCTGTTGGGCTGTCAGGACTTTATAAACCTGCGGGTCTGAACTCACGTTTATCACACACCTACTAGAATACTTTGTTTGTCTAAGAAGATCTCCAAAGTGCCTTTTTCCACAACCTGCTCGACTTGGGTCTTTGGTCAGTTGTCCGAAGACTGTAGTTTCATGTTTTCCCTGCTTTTATGGTTGTCTGAGGTAGGAGGGTACATCGTGAGTCCGTCATGCGTGGAGTTGGGAGTGATAGATGGAGACGTTAACCCTTTTCAGCCGTTCGCTGGGGTGGACGGGTGTCAGTGTGGACGGAGATGGCCTCAGAACCACCTTCACCTGAGCGATGCTACAGGCTGTGATCTCAGAACTGGCAGAATCCACTTTCTTTTCAACTGCGTGGGTCGTGTTCACCCAGCTAGACCGTAGTCCGGGCTGCAAAGTCTCAGTGAATACGTGAGAAGGATTGAGGACAGACAGAGCGTGGTCCCTGGCCACAGTGAACGTACATTAGAAGACCGTAATCAGATGATATCTAGAAATATTCCAAGTTTTTGGAAATGAGCTTATGTAAATAACCGACTTGTCAAAGGAGAAGTCACAGGGCAGGTTAGTCTTTTGAACTGAAAGATAATGAAGTTTAGGATTTGTGGGATCCAGCTAAAGCCGCGCTTGGAAGGCGCCTTATAGCTTTAAATGTTTCTACCAGAAAGAAGAAGGGTCCGACGGCAGTGGCTGGAGCTGGCGCTTTGTGAAGCGCGAGGAGCACGGTCCCCCCCCCCCCCCCCCCCCCCCCCCCCCCCGGAGAGCAGCGGGAGGCGCCCGTGGCGAGGAGCCGGGGCCGGAGTCAGGGACGCAGGAGACAGAGACACACTAGGAAACATTACCCAGGCGAGACTGGATCTTTAAAATCAATAAAATTGGTCAACAAAGAGAAAGCACGCTGTGGCCAGCGTCTCGAAGGAGGGCGTGGTCGTCACGGAGTCCTCAGGGACCTCCAGCCTCGGCTCAGGCAGACGAGCGCCAGCAGCGTTTCAGGCTGGAAGCTTTCGGTCTGAACCCCTCTAACCCTCATCGCGTTTTCCTGGCTCCGCTCCCCCGAGCGCAGCGCCGTGCCGTTTTCCCAAGGCCTCTTCGTCAGCCGAGGTTCAAATGCTCTCCCCTCCTCCAGCCTCCCGAGTGTCCCGCCCTGGCCCTCCGGTTAGATAAACTTTGTCATTGCTCTAATCCACGAAGTGTGTCTGTGTGTTGCCCCTAAGACATTTTTGTCCAATTCTCTGCGTGTGAGCCTGTCTCCACTGCTGGCGTGTGGGAATATGGCTCGTGGCCTAGCTCCTGTGTGGAACATTGCACTTCGAATGAATGTCGTTCTGGGAAAATGTTTCGAGCTCCAGAAAGCTCAGTTACAAACGCGCCTGATGATCACGTCTGCGTGCCTGGCTTGGAATGCGTGAATTTCTCTTGTCACAGTTTGGGGACCTTATCTGGCATGCAGATTGTCTGAGAATTTTGAAAACATCCATTATTATTAGAAATATTTCATATCAAAGTGTCCATCAGTTATTTTGAAAACTGTGGAAGAAATAGAATACATGTTTATTAGCTTTTGGCTTTTTTATGAGGGACAATCCGTTGTGGTCGTTAATACCCTTCGTTTGGTTACACTGAAACGTATACTTCGTTAGCTTTTTGGCGAAGTAGTTAAATAAACTACGTCTATCAATATATTTAAAGCTTCACAGTCACTGTCACTGCCATAACCTTGGTTATACACAGTACCCTCTTCAGCTCCTAAGACTGCCGATGCCCTCCAGCCGAGACGATTCAGAATTAATTAACAATACGATACAGTCTTTTCAGTTGTCACAGGGGTCCTTTGAAGAAGGACGCCGGTAATCTCTGCCTCGGGGTCTCCCTGCGTTGATCTCTGAGCTTAGACAAGTGCAGCGCTTGACAGCGAGGATGTTTTCTTGGTAACTCGAGAGCTCTGGTGGACGAGGTAGCCAAGCCCGCGTGCCTTCCCAGGCCGTCGGCGGACGCGTCCCGTCACTGGGGCGGATTTTAGCACTTCACCTTCTGAGCAGAACAGCTTAATGTGTTTTCTCTTCATACCGGAACTCAATTTCATGTTACCATTAAAATAAAATTTAGAGAAAACCTGTATATATAGTAGGCCCTTCCCTCTGGTTGAATAATCATTTCAATAAAATTTTCAGAGGTAAGATTAGAGAAACCAATTTTGAGGGCTTTTGTTTTCTTTTAGCTGCTAATGGAAACATCGCCTGTGGACCTCTTAAAACATTTTAATGTTGCAGCGAATCAAAAATTCGATGAAGAGAAATGCTTTTATGTGTAAAATGCCTATAGAGTAGATAAGGCCGTGTCCATTTTACTATGTTTCTGGTAACCACATTTTTTCCTCCTTTTTTCCTAGGTTCTTGATTATTACAGACCATTTTCTGAAAAGCCCGGAGCTGGTGAAAGCCATGTATGCCAAAATGAGCAATCAAGAAAGGTAACCCCCAAACCAGAGTGGTTTTGAGTCGTTAGCATTCCATACAGAGTGTCCCGTGCACATGACTGAAGAACCGTGTGGTTTCGTAGCTGGCACAGAATCCCTAAATACATGTTTCTGGGTCGGGAATGGTTTTAAATTGGCTGGTTAGCGTTACCGCTCGGCCGCAGCAGGCAGTGATTCACGTGGGGCTGCAGAGTCCAGGTTGAGGGGGTCGCACAGGAAGTGCGCGCTCAAACCCCGTGACCGACACCGGCTCGCCCCTTGACGGCTGTCCGCCGGCAGCTGTGGACTTGGAACGCACTCCTGTTCACACCGGCGGGGGGGTGACCTGGCCGTCCTCTCCTAAAGCTTGTCGGGTCCCACAGGTATTTCCCACAAAGCTGGCACCCGTCTGCCACCTCCCTGCCGTGCCAGTGGGAAGAGCAGTGCCCTCGGAGCATGGGGGCCGTGGCTCTGTGGCTCGTGATGTCATTCTGCACGTGCCCACGGCCCGGCCCTTTACCCTGCTGGGATTCAGTTTCTAGACCTGGGACCGAGCGGACAGCGGGAGGGGATTCCCAGTATAAGCCCAGTGGCGCGTGGTTTTCCTAGTCTTACTGGAGACGTTCCCTCGGGAAAAATAAAACTTAACTTAGAAATCCCAGATCTAACGATCAAAACCTTCAAAAATGTTAATCTTTTGATTGCCGTCACCAGTTTTATAGTTGCTGTGGGTTTGAAATCCTTACTGTACGGTCGGCTTCCGACGGTTCACTCCTTCGTAGTCTCGTGGCACGGTTGCTCTTTAATGTCTTCGACCAAGAGGAAAATTTGTGCTTTTAAAGTCAGTTTAAATGCCGTCTTTATAAACCCAGTGCCCCCGCCCCATCATTTGCATACTTCTGTTGCAGAAGAAGAATTACTCGTAGGTTAACATCCGTGACGCGAGGAGCAGCGCCGTGAGGTAGGACGTGGCTCTGCAGTGAGGAACACCCAAGGGCGAGAGAGGAATCCCTGGTCGAGTTGCATTTTTTTGTAATGTTTGTTTAGTTTTGGGAGAGAGACAGAGCACGGGCAGGCGAGGGGCAGAGAGAGAGGGAGACACAGAATCCGAAGCAGGCTCCAGGCTCCGAGCCGTCAGCACCGAGCCCGGCGCGGGGCTCGAACGCACAGACCCTGAGATCAGGACCTGAGCCGAAGTCCAGCGCTGAACCGACTGAGCCGCCCAGGCGTCCCTTTCCTTCCTTTTTCGAACTGAATCCTCTTCCGTCGTGTGGATGGATGGACCCCATTTTGTTTATCCACTCGTCGTCAGTGGACACTTAGGTCGCTTCTGCCCTTCAGCTCTTGTGAACCAGGCTGCTGCGACCATGAGTGGGCCGCGGCCTGAAGTTCGATCGCTCTGACGTGTGCGTCCCCTTCCCTGTCACCTCCCGCGCTGCCGGCACAGAGCTCGTCCCGCCGTTTCCGTGGCGTGAACCGCCCCCTCCAGGGCGCGGCTAAATTCCACGGGGTGGTTGCTGTTTGAGGCCTTTATAACGAGGCTTCCTGTGCACCCCTGCCCCCGCCCTGCCGGTCACCACATGGCCGCGACTCAGAACTTCTCAGTTCTGGAGGCCTTCCCTGTACTTTCTTGCCTTTGCATTTGTCCCTTTCTCTGCCTGGCACGTCCTGTCCCTGCCTCTCCTCCTGGTGAGTGTACGGCTGACCCGTGAGCCCACGGGTGTGAACCACACAGGCCCACTTACATGCCGAGCTTTTCCTGTAAGTACAGGACTGTAAGTGTATTTTCTTCTCTTCCTTCTGATTTTCTTCTTTTTTTAATTTTTAATTTAAAGAATTTTTTTTAATCTTTTTTTTTATTAGATACAGAGTATGCATGAGGGAGGGGGCAGAGGTGGGAAGAGAGAGGGAGGTAGGGAGAGAGAGACAATCTTTCGCAGGCTATGCACGCTCAGGGTGGAGCCCCACCCAGGGCTCAGTCCCACAACTCTGGGATCAAGACCGGAGCCAAAATCCAGAGTTGACGCTCAAACAGTTGAGCCACCAGGCGACCCCCACCTTATGATTTTCTTAATCATGTTTTCTTTTCTCTAGTTTGCTTTGTTGTAGGAATACAGTATATAACACATACAACACACAAAATATGTGTTAATCAACTTGCATTAGTGGTAATGCTTCCGGTCAGTAGCGGGCTATTAGTAAAGTTTAGGGGGAGTCAGAAGCAAAACATGGATTTCCGACTGCGTGGGCGTCGGCGCCCCTGTCCTCTGTGTCGTTCAAGGGGCAGCAGTACACTCCTGCGTTTAGGTCCTCGTCAGAGCTTGTCTGAGCTTTTCGTGGTGACCGACTCACACGGTTGGCTGAAGGGCCTGACGAGGTCTGTGCCAGGTGTGGGGAGGGGGAGGGGAGCCGGGGCTCAGCAGAAGCGCTCCGTCTGCGTCAGGGAGAGGCTCTTGGGTTCCCTGCGGACTCCTTTTCAGGCGATAGTGGAGAATGCTGCGCTCAGAGTTGCACGTTTGCAGGTTAAGAGGATGGAAGGGATTAGAGTTTTTCTCAGCAGGGACGTGTGATGAATGAGCGTCTTTCCTGTGCCCCTGGCGTGGTGCTGGGCGCCGTCTTTGTGACGGCACCGGGACGTGTCCTGTGTTCTGTGGTTCCGGTGAGGCACTTGGCTCGGGACGCCCGTGGAGACCCGCGGTGCTTCCTCCGAACGGCCTGAGGATGCCCGGGTGCGCGCCACCTGCACGTTGCCGCGTCCCTTCGGTTAGGGGCTGCTAGATTTACAGATGTTTGCGGGTCCGTCAGGAAAACAGGCGGTGTGTTCATTAAGTGCCTCCCGGTGGTTCCTGGGGGGAAGTAGGGGGAGTTGGACAGTTAGATGGGGTCTCTGGTTGGGACCGCCCCGTATAAATGGCAGACGAAAATGTTTGGACCCACTCTCTGATAATGGGAGCCGTTAGAGGTTTTTATGGAAAGATAACTTAGTAGGAGTCAGGTCATTTAATGGAGGATCACTGATCTCAGGTGGTACTTAAACTTGATTTGTATTTTTATATTTCGAACATTCATTTTTTATTTTTTCCTTAAAATCACTTAACCCCTCATCCGCTCAACGGTCCTGTGTTACGGTCAGCACAGTAGAGGTGCCTCTCCTGAGTGGGGGCAGGCGTGAGGGGCGGGTGACCTCTGGTGAGCCTGTAGGGAAGGCAGCGTCTGCACTTCCTGCCGTATGTGGCAGCCCCGCGTCCAGGCCCCCCGCAGCGTGTCCCCTGGGGCTCCAGGGCCTTCACGCTGCTGCCGGACAAGCTGGGGTCCGGCCCTGGGCCTGCCTTTTCTGTCTCGGACCTCACACAGCTCCTTCAGGATCTGCTCCTGCTGTTCCCCTGCAGTTTTGGGTCATAGTCCGCAGGGTGCCGAGTTCCCTGACACCGGAGCTCATGACCCGTCATACCGAGCAGCCGTGGTCACGCTCGCCAGTTTAAAAAGAAGAGTTTTAGTGCGGACATCTGGGTCCCTTTTGGATCATACCTAACAGGTAGCCTCCTCCCCGGCCTTCCCGGAAAGTCGATGCCCCTGGGGAGGCGGAAAGCCTGGCTTCACGGCCTGAGGGGACCCCCATTCGTTTTTAAGGCTTCTGTGTGAATAAGGGAAAACAAAAATACTTTAAAATGAACTGTTTGTTGTTCTTTTGTACTCATCTCAGGGGGTCATCCGTTTTGTTTTGGATTAATAATTGCTATAAAAAATCTGAGGGTTTTAGGAGTTTTGAAAACTGGTAAGGTCTGTGTGTGATTTTTTTTTTCCCCAGACGATCTTTCCCGTCATTTCGGCAAAAACACAGGAAGAGTTTGGTATAGTTTCATTTCATACTTGAAACTCGCAAGAGTAAACAGATTCTTTTTTGTGTGTGTGTGTTTGGTAAGAAATGCTCCATGCCTGCTCTAAGTGAATTTCCCCCTTTTGCTGAGCATTCTGTCCTTTCTGGTTTAGAAATAAATGAGAATTATACATGTAGTCTCAGATCAGAATGTGATTTTGAGAAACATCCTGCTTGGTTTATGCTGGATAGATTGTCCCGTGTGTGATTTGTTTTTTTTCTCAGAGAACGAAAGAGTTTGGTGAATAGAAATACTTTCGGGATAATTTAAGTGTTGATGTAAAACGGCATAGGTTTGGTCTTCGGATTTGGGTCGTGGCAAACTGAAGTAACGAAACAAACAAAGCCAGCTTTCACCAGAAAGACAACAAAGTGAGTGGCTGAGGCCTGTGGCCCAGGAGCGAGAGTTGGAATCCTGTGTTTGGATCCTGACACGGCTCGGCACGTGTGACGCCGGGCGTGTGAATTGGCCTCACTGAGCCCTATTCGCCGTTCTTCGTGCGGGCCAGTGACCGCGCCTGTGTCTTGGGGTGTCGTGAGAGTAAACGAGATCGTGTGTGTAAAAGAGGCGTTGGCCCAGGAGTGAGCTGTGGATAGACGTGGGCCCCGCGCTTTGCTGTTGTCGCCGTTGTGGGTGTCTTACAAAACTGAGCGCGACAGTGTTTCCGAAATACTGAATCGAGGGCTCGCGGTAAAGGACGGGTCACAGGGGCTTTTTCCGGTAGCCACATCGCATCAGAGGGATCAAGGTTTGGAAAAACAGGTGATCGATGAAGATTAATCTTATTCACAGGAATTATTTTCCCTTGGTAGACATTATAAACCAAGTAAGAAATTTAAAAATAAAAACATTGTCTTAAAAGGCGCTCTATAAATATTTTTAGCATGGTACAATTTCAGTATTATGTATTCATGTAAAAATCTTTCACGTTTCACAGAGTTACACTGTTGGACCTTATAATCGCGAAAATCGCGGGTGACGAGCCGCTGACCAAGGATGACGTCCCTGTGTTTTTGAGCCACGCCGAGCTGATCGCAAGCACGTTTGTGGCTCAGTGCAAGACCGTGCTGAAACTGACGTCTGAGCAGCACGCCGACGACGAGGTGAGACGCCGGTTTCATGATCTTGGACCCGGCCGGGTCCGCCGCCGCGTCCTCTCTTCAAAGCTTTGAAAAACAGTGCCTGAGTAACGGAGGGACGGAGCGCGTGTGCCCCGCCTCCACATTTGTTTCTCGAAAGCCTGGGGCCCACGTGATGCTGTTCAGAGGTGGGGCCCGTGGGAGGCTGGGAGGCGTGAGGTCCTGAGGGCGGTCCCTCTTGAATAGGGTTAGCGCCCTGATGAAAGAGACCCCTGGAGGGTCCCTTGCCCCTTCCACCACGTGAGGCCACAACGCAGTCAGCCGTCTGCAGCCCGGAAGAGGGCCTTCCTCGGAATCCAGCCGTGCATGCGCCCTGACTGTGGACTTGGGGCCTCCAGAATTGTGAGCCGGCAATGTTGTTTCTCAGCCCCGTGTTTGTGGTGTTCTGTCAGCGCGGCCCGAGTGGATGCGGACAGTAGCCTTGTTTTAGAACAGTTAGGAGCACAGGTAAGGGAGAACAGTGCCCTTCTTCCTACCATCCAGGGTTAGTGACTGAAAACAGTTCTGGCTGATGTATTTTTTAGGCAGATAACACCAAATATATGCACGCGCACAAGCACACACACGTATTAAGAAAACTGAAATCATGCTGTGCTATTGGTAAGTTTCTGTCTTTTCTTCTGGATGTAAGTTTTATGAGGGCACAAGTTTTGACTGTTAACATTCATACGTTCATAGTACTGTGTCCACAGTAGTCACTTAGTATTTGCTGAATGAACAGACAGTGCGTTGTGAATGTCTTTAAAAAAGCCACTGTAGCGTTATAAGTAAAAGAATTTGCCGTAGCTTGCCCGTCTGTTCCGTTGGGCAGTCAGGGTGTTCCTACTTCTGTTCACCGCAGTCAGGGCCGCGGCACGCTCTCTCCGCCCCGGGTAGGGCTGTAGTACACGTCTTCACGGTTTCATCTTCGTGCGTTTCCCTGGTGTTATCCTGGGAGTAAAACTGCTGGGTGGGAAGGGGACGTCCCATTTCAAAGCTCTTGGTACATGTTTTCAAATCGCCTTCTAGAAAGTTTGTTTCTTCTGTCCTTGTAGGAGGCTCCCCATCATACACACCCTGGTTGGCTTCTTCAAGTATTTCACTTTTTTATTATCCTCAAGGCTACCCTGGGCCATTCGGGTCTTTACCAGCTTACGCTGATCCTGCTTCCCTTCTCTTCACTTGAGAAATTCTCCTCATTTTCGTCCATCCCATCTTCCTTCGTTTCTGTCTTAAAGTTAGAATGGTTCTTTCTCGGGAACACTACTCAACAGTAGAAAGGGGTGTGTTTGTCACGCAGTGGCAGAGAGGACTCGCAAACCCATTGCGGGACGGTAGCCAGAGTAGGGGGCGAAACTTCCCCAGACTAAGAAAGCAGACGAGATGTCACCAGGGGCTGGAGGTGGAGGGGTCGAATTGGTTGTGGGGAACATGAGGGAACGTTTTGGGTGACAGAAAGGTTGTACCTAGCTGTGGCCACCGACACAACTCTGTACCGTACCCTCAGGATGGGTGCGTTTGTCTCGTGTCAGCCGTGCCTCAGTAACACCGATGTCGGTGGGAGACGGGCGGGAGGGGCTGCCCTTCCATGGGACCCCCCGGCCCGCGGGTCCGTAGCGTTTCCAGGGAGCTGCGTGTGAGGCCACGGACCTGTTAGCTTCCCTTGTAACCGCAGGCCGTGATTATGACTCCTCCACGGTCACAGCCGACTTCCTTCTTGGCGAATATACTGGTTTTAAGGGTACTTTGCTGTGGATTTTCTGTGCTGCGGCCTACAGGCCATGTTCGCCCTCGCCGGCGAAGTTGCTATTTTCATTCTCGTTTCTGTGATAGAAGAGGCCAAACCTCTCCTTCCCGCTGCCTTTCCTTTCCGGAGATAGATTTGCCTCTGTTTCCAGTAGGAGGAGCAGTGAGCTGTGCTTCCAGAGAGTTTGAAAAATCAGTTCTCTAGGAGACAGAAAAGGAAGTAAAACTTAGTACTTGTTTAAGTGCCAGCTCTCAGCTTTTTCAAGACACTTGTATTTATAATACAGATAATTTCAATTTTGTCATAAGAGATCACCTGATGGTGATCTTTTTTTTGAGAGACAGAACGAGTGTGGGGGAGGGGCAGAGAGAGAGGGAGACACAGAATGTGAAGCAGGCTCCAGGCTCTGAGCCGTCAGCACAGAGCCTGACGTGGGGCTCGAACCCACACACCGCGAGATCATGACCTGAGCTGAAGTCGGACACTTAACGCGCTGAGCCGCCCAGGCGCCCCGACAGAACTTTATATTTGAGGAAAATTTGTATATTTCAAACACTTTGTTTCCTAAGATGGGAAGAATTATCATATATTAATAGATAGAATTTTTTAAAAGTTTATTTATTTATTTTGAGAGTGAGCAAGCAGAGGAGGGGCAGAGAGAGAGAGAGAGAGAGAGAGAGAGAGAGAGAGACAGAATCCCAAGCAGGCTCCATGCTGTCAGCACAGAGCCTGACGTGGGGCTGAAACTTAAGAACTGCGAGATCACGACCTGAGCCAAAACTCGGAGTCAGACCAACTGAGCCACCCAGGTGCCTCGAGATAGAAAGTTAGATGGAAGTTTTTCAAAAGAAAACTGTCTCATCTTCCCTCCCTTCTGTCATAAAGCTAGGCTGGTTAGCATGGTTCTTTCCCCAGTAGTTCACTGTTTAAAAATTCAGTAACCGCTACCCTCCTGACTTTTGCACATCACTGTGTGTGTGTTCTCCTTTAAGTTAGGAGTTTTAAAAAAAGTCACAGTAGTTTTTAAGAAGATCTCTAATCTCCATATTTAAATATACCGTATACCCAGTGGTGTACTGGGGCTGGCCCGTACTGGCTTCTGAGTCCATTGTTAAATATTCGGAAATCTCTGAGCTGTTAAGTCTGACGTGGTGGAAGTATTTACACCACGGGAATCAGCAAATACCGCAGATCAGGGCTCTCCCCTCC
>PITB01011295.1:0-57901 GCA_004024585.1 Paradoxurus hermaphroditus
GAACTGATGAAGGGATGCCGAAAAGAACCAGAAGCAGACAGGAGGCAGCAAGTCCCTGGTCTTGGCAGAGCCTTCCTGACAAAGCAGAAATATGATGTGTACTAGAGTACTAGCTCTCCCATCCCAAAGCAGAGAAGGGAGAGGTGGGCTTAGAGAGACAATAGCCATATGCACACAGTGGGTTTTTCGAAATATCAGAGAAATAGTAGTATTGATTGCCAGCCTTGATTCCACCATTACCATGTGCTAGGCATCGTGCATTTTCATATTTAATTCTTACTAAATCTTCTCACATAGCTAATTTTTTTACCCCCATGTTATTGGTGAAGAAATTAGGAGTTACTCAGTTAAGTCACTTATTTAAGGACCTTACTTACTCAAGGTCACTCAACTAGAAAAAGGGATAGCGAGGAGTCAAGTTCGCTCTTTGTAGCTCCAAAGTTTCTGTGCAGCTCTGTCTCCTATTGTGTATGGCTTTCATGCTATGATTTCTTCTAACTCTGAGATATTTTGTGAGTAATTAATGTCTCTTTGCTCAACATTGTTTGGCTTTGTTTTATTCTCAATAAAATTATTATTTCACAACATTTAACTCATTATTTAACTTATTATGTTAGGCATGTGTGCCTAACTGCTGAGAGCTGTGGAGACTAGGCAATTTTCCAGTTCATCTGAACTAAACAGATAGTTGAATCAGACAATACAAAGTTTAGGAAAATATATTAATGTGAATTATTTGCTTTGGCCATGTACTTTGTCTTTCAGATTGCCTGGAACAATGCCTGGTTGCCAATTGACTTTATGCCTTGTAATGTCACTGTAATTACTTGGCAAAATTCCTCCCTCGGGTACCTCATCACCAAAGGTTGACTGTGCCCAGTAGCCTCTCCATTAGAAAAGCAACTTGGATAAACTGATAATATGTTTTTGCCATAAATAGAAATCTCTGAGTTATAATATGGATCTATGGAACAGGGTAGAAATTGAAAAGAATTAACCTATTATAGATCTCTAGACTAGTAGAGATCTCACTTTAGATAATAAATTACTGCTTTTGAGGATAGACTTAAGACATCAGTCACCTTCAAACCTTAATATAGCCGCTCATATCTACAAAAGATTACTAATATTTGCACATATTTTGGCATTCTCCATGCAACAATAAATGAATATTTATCTTAATTTGTATTTCCATTTGAGACTCAAGAAAAAAACATAAGAAACATTCTCTGACATAGGAAATTTGGTAGGAATACAAAGCCACTATTATCTGTCATTCAAGGTTTTTTGACAGTTGAGGTTTAGATCTTTAAATATGTCAGCTCCCTAGTTTCCACTCATCCACTCCTACTCTGACCAGACTCTCACTTATTGTTTATCTATAAATACTTCTCCAGTTTTCTTTTAATTTTTTTTAGTGTTTATGTATTTTTGTGTGTATGAGAGAGAGAGAGAGAGCACGAGTAGGGGAGGGACAGAGAAAGAGGGAGACACAGAATTTGAAGCAGGCTCCAGGCTCTGAGATGTCAGAACAGAGGCCAAGGCAGGGCTTGAACTCCTGAACCACGAGATCATGACCTGAGGCAAAGTCCGACGCCTAACCAACCGAGCCACCCAGGCACCCCGGTATTTCTCCAGTTTTTGGAGACTGGACTGATACTGCCAGTACTTCAAATCTAATCTCTTTATAGCTCTTCTTCTGGCCTCCCAAATTACTGGAATTCATTCAGAATTCTCTAAATCAAAGGATTTTCATGAAAAACAATTTAAAGGAATAGTAGTAAAGAAAATTGTATATAGAATAAGTTTAAGTTTGGGATATGCAAATAACACTTTCCTTATGCCATCGTATTGATAGATTATAGAAGTATCATTCCTGTATTTTCTAACAGACTCTATCACAACTGAGAGAGGTATTTTAACAAGTGCAGTGGGAATCTAGGGTAGAGTGGGTCATTCCCTTTAGGTCTTGGGTACACGGCATGGGCCTTTTTTGATATGTGTATAATAAAACAAACACCCTCATTTGATGAGGAATTTTATAATTTACAAAGTAATTCCAGTTCACATAACTTCATGTACACGTAACAACCTACAACAATTCTGGGAGGAAGGCGTTACTCTCCCAAATTACAAATGACATTATAAGGAAACTGAGCCTCAGGTAAACTATTTTACCTAGCAAGTATTGAAAAGAAATTTGCTGATTTTAAGTCCCGTTCTCTGCCCTCTAAATCACTGTGGGTTCAGAGATTCTGCTTCTGAGAGTTTAGTAATGGGAGTATGAGCTACTATGGCACCAACTTCAAAACTCAAAGATTTTGACTCCTCTCTTGAGACTAATCACCAGGCTCTGCTGCCTCAACAAAACCGGGGACATTCCACCAAAGATCCTATAAGCAGAAAGGTATACTCTGTTTCAATAAACGATATAATCTTTAAAACAGCCTTTAGATGACCCCTTTGGCATCTTAAAACATTTATTATCACCTGAAGCTGCTGAGATAGATAAATAATCTTATTTCTTTCTGAAAAAGATCGTTTAAATTTTCTGAGACCTATTTGACCTTGAGTACATGTTAACGTATTTCTCATTAGCTTCCCTTATTCCTGTCCAACTTCTAGAAATCTTAAGCAACCCAAGGAAAAATCAGTTTCAAAAGAGAAAAAAAATACTTATGGAGTTGCAATACAGATTATGGCAGGGAAAATAAGAGTATGCAGTTAAAACGATGGGTGCGTTGCCAAGGGTCACTGGAGCATTTCGGAAGTGCCTGTGCGTTATGGTCATTTCGAATCTTTTTCAAAGGTTTATGAAAACATTTACAACAGTTAAAATTTTAATCTTGAGCTTTCTACTATTATATGGGATTCATAAAATATGTTCTATGACATATTCATATGTTGGGGATTTACTGCAAAATTTTATGTGAGAGTCTGCAAAGTTACTTTGGGGACTTTCAATAAACATTTGGGAGACATTGGTGTAGACCATATAATTTTGGAGCTGGATGTTCACTCATCTGGTATAAAAATGTCAGGCTAGCCATAGAAATGCATAAGACAAATCATTATCCCATTATTTCTGAAGATTTATGCTTTAAGCAGATGATAAATTCTGGATCTCTAAATCAAAATGACTCACTCATTATTAATTATAATTATATAAGTAGAACCCTATCATGGTAGGTGTCGTATAGATAATTCCTAGACCATTTTAATGTCTGTGACCTTGAGCTCATTGAGGGGCTAACCCCCCCAGTACCCATCTCTCCTCTCATATAGAGCATTCTACTCCCACACTGTGGCTTAGCAATACTGTCACATAGTGACATAGAGTAAAATGTGCTTTACTTGGTTCTATCTGAAAGCCATAACAAAAACTACATTATCTTATTTGAAAAGATATTTAAAGGGCATATAATGCCCATCTCTCCCACCATTGGACAATGCATTGCCCATAATAAGTAATGTTATATCCCTGAAAATCGTAAAATCCAATTAGCTATTCAAGTCCTAAAATGCAATTGCATTAGTCAGTTAGTGATCTTAGCACTCAGTCACTGACATGGCCTCAGGACCCTTTAGAATGAAAAATATTTTATCCTCATTAGCGAACTCATTTTATACTCTTCATCCAAATAGTTGGCTTGTTCTCATTCTCTTTTTATCTAAATCTATTCTATATTCACTACCTCTCAGCACCACTCCCACCCCAACCTTTCCCGTTGCATTGAGGAACTGCCTCTTTTCTCCACCAGATACTTAGCAAGATACAACTGGTAACATTAAAGGGAAGTCTTGCCAAGGAACTATCAAAAAAGAAGTGAGCAACTTCTCACTTCATGCTCCTTTCCACTCTCCTCCTCTGCAGAAACATTCAGTGTTGGAAGAGGAGAACATCACCCTTGCCTGGAGGTACCTAGCATTGCCAGAGAGGAGTAAAAGTTCACTGTCTACTACTCCAAAATCCTTAGGCTAGATTGTCTGCTAGAATTCAGAATAAGAACAACTGCACCGATATTTTCTTAAAACTGTAGGCATATTATGCAGTGTTCTCTGTTAGCACTGGGAGCATTTGTAAAAATCTAAAAACAAAAACAGTGCTTACTTAACTAGAGAGAAAACTGTTAACAATTAGTCAATTTTTAAAATAATAATGAGGTCCATCTATGCCTATATCTTATATCTGAGAAGCTGCCAATCTGGGATATTTTAAAACACATGTGAAGAAGGTATCGCAACGGCAACCAAAAAGGAGGCCTCTCTACTGTGCCAAAGATCTGCAGGATCTCACAGTAAAATATCCATAAAGAAGAGTGGTCAGATGGGTGTATATGGGGTTTGGATTGAGTTCTGTCGTTTAACCTTATTAGATGTAAACAGTTATTGGTGATAATAAATTAAGCTAGCAAGTGTGTCCCCAGTTCAGTTCATTAACTATTACCATGGACAGAGAAATAGAGGTTTCGGCCGATGTAGCTATAACCCTGGGGCTGCTTATGGACTATTGTGCAAGATGCTACACTCCATAAGACAAAATAGACTGCTGGGAAATTCTGCGCTGCATTTTTAACATACTATTTCCACAGTTGACATTTCAACATCATGATTGTTTGCTCTTCTGGGAGATACTGGCATCTTTTGCAAATTTCAGTGGCTGTTGAATAATTGCTGTTGGGATGTTTCTTGCTTCTCATTTGCTGATTTAGTCTCACCATCTCATTACGAGTCTGTGATTTCTTTTCTGAAATCTGTGAATTTCATCTGCAAGTGGAAAAAAAAAAAAGGAGATCTATCCTCTCAGACTTGAGAGACTATAAAATTTGGTCATTTGGCAACACATTCATTCCCGTTCTTTCTCTTGGTCTCCCTTGTGTGCAGCGTTCTACATTTTCAGATAAGTGCTGGGCTGAAGAATGAAATCTGTGTCCAAGGAACAAATTGAAGCTTCCTGGCCTATCTGGGAATTAAATGAGCTGTTGCTTAAAAAGAACCTGTGACGACCTCCTCTGGCAGCACATTCTAGTGCTCTGCCACACAGACAGTGAGGAGTGTTTTCCTAATGACCTGCATTGAAAGGAGAGGCTCCATTTCCCTGAAATGGTTTACTACATAATGTGTCACGAATTAAATCCAATAATGTCAGTCCTTCCAGCTCCCTGATTGCGTGATCTGATTGTGTTGTTCTTCAGTAATTCCTCTCCAAACTGTAGTTTTATCTACAAGTGGCTAGATTGGGTTACAAAAGAATCATAGTAAATATTGTTTACTTCTTAGCGTTATGCTTGAAGTCACCACATTCATCCTGAATTCATATTCATCCCAAGACAGACCATGGCCACCTAGGGAGTTTTGACGTGCATCTGACCCATATTCATTTGTTCTGACTTTGCAATATGTTAAGAAACAGCAGAGATTGATTATTTTGCAGGAAGTGAAAAGGTCAGAAGGATGAATTAACTACGGAATTGTCAATGAGGAGCCTCTGTAATCCTTTGAAAAGAAGGTTCTAGTAGGATTAGGTTGGGCAGAACTGAGTTCAAGGGAATTAAATATAAATTAATTAAATCCTTCCCATCTCAATTCTAACATCTTTTCTCTAAGAAAATCTTGCCTGATTCCCCAGACTAGATCACTCTGGAATATTTCTCCGTACTCTTTACTTTAGGTTCATGGCACTTATCGTTATAAAATTTGCTTGGAATGAATCTCATTTTTTTTTAAACAAATCCCACCAGGCAGTGAAATTTGTTTTAAAAGGATGGCTTCTAGAGACTCATTTTGATTCCTTTCTTGGCTTCTTACCAGTTGTATGTCCTTAGTTCTTTTCTCTCTAAAGTGGACACATTAATAGTTCCTACATCATAGAATTGTTGTAAGGATTGAATGAATTAATACTTATAAAACACTTAGGGGTGCCTGGGTGGCTCAGTCAGTCAAGCATCTGACTTCGGCTCAGGTCATGATCTCACAGTTCGTAAGTTAGAGCCCCGTGTCGGGCTCTGTGCTGACAGCTCAGAGCCTGGAGCCTGCTCTGGATTCTGTGTCTCCCTCTCTCTCTGCCCCTCCCCTGCTTGCGTTCTCTTTCTCTCTCTCTCTCTCTCTCTCTCTCAAAAATAAATAAACATTAAAAAAAATTTTTTTAAGTTGTGAAACACTTAGAACACTGCCTGGCACACAGTAAACATTCCTCCAATAAGTGTTACCTATTATCATTCTTTATTTTATTATTCTTAAACTATTTTATTTATTTGTTTGTTTGTGTGTTTTTGAGAGAGAGAGAAAGGATCCCACACAGGCTCTGGACTAAAGCACAGAGCCCAAAGCTGGGCTCGAGCTCACAGATCCTGAGATCATGACCTGAGCTGAAGTCAGATGCTCAACCGACTGAGCCACCCAGGCGCCCCAATGTTGTATTTTATTAATATCTGCCTCCCCCTAAGACTCAGACTCTAAGCTCCAAAAAGACAAAGGGTATGTCTATGTTGTTCATTCTCATTACATTCCCAATATATGTTACAGTACCTGGCACATAGTAGCAATTTCCAACCAATATTTTTGGAATAAAAATATATCTAAGGGGTTCCTGGATGGTTCAGATAGTCAAGCATCTGACTCTTGGTTTCTGCTCAGGTCATGATCTCACAGATCGTGAGTTCGAGGCCCACATTGAGCTCTGCCATGACAGTGCAGAGCCTCATAGGATTCTCTCTCCCTCTCTCTCTGCCTTGTCCCTGCTTGTGCTCTCTCTCTCAAAATAAATAAATATATAAGCTGTATATATATGTGTGTATATGTATATACATATATGTATATACATATATGTATGTATATGGCCTAGAAATATGAGATACTCTGGAAGTGAATATGACCTCCAACACCAAAGGATTAAATTTTGCCTCCATAACATTACATTAAGGTACTGAAGGAATGAACCCTATCTTATTAGGAAATACTGTATGAGAATATTTTAGGAAACATGATTTCATCCACAGATAACCAATTTTGGTCAGTAAAGAGCTGTGCCATAATGAGTTTTTTAAAATAATATCAAAAAGGTCTCCTCTTTTTAGGACAATAGCCAAAGCAGCAAACTGTTTGAATACAATGATAATTGTTTCTAATGCTCAGTAAATACAGTCACTTGCCATTAGTATGCTCCTTTTAAAGAAAGGCCTTTCCCTGTGTTTGAACAAGAGAGAAAACTAGAGATACAGCCAAAGAGGCGGTAATGTTGAGATAAAGAAATTTAGAGACAAGGTAGAGATCAAGATCAACACAGAGAGGGATGGAGGTGGACGTGGAGGCAAAGGAAGCACCAGATGGGCTTGGATGGAGACAGAGGTAGCAAGCAAAGAAAGATTTCACCCACCCCAAACTAATTCCACAGGGACAATTTCAAGGATACATCTTATCAGTCAAAAAATCAGCTTTTGAAGGTTTTTGGTAGAAAGACAAGTTTTAAGGGCACCTGGGTGGCTCAGTCAGTTAAGCGACCGGCTCTTGATACTGGCTCAGGTCATAATCTCATAGTTCGTGAGTTTGAGTCCCACGTCGGGCTCTCAACTGACACTGCAGAGACTGCTTAAGATTCTCACTCTCTCTGTCTTTTTGTCCCTCCCCCCGCACTTGCTCTCACTCTCTTTCAAAAAAAAAAAAAGAAGACAAGTTTTAATATGTGACAAAGAGACGTCTTGAGTCACCTTCAGTCAGCCAACAAATGCCATTTAAACTTTATTCTAGGCCCTGAGATGTAGTGTCTGGATTCTCCAGAAACTTTCAGTTTTCATGGTGAGAGAATGGTCAACAAACCCATCAACAAATAAGATAATTTCCGTCACTAACCAGTGCTCAGGAAGAGTTGTGTTCCAGGAAGGCAGTGGATTTGATGGTGGGCGGTGCAGTGGGGACAGTGCTCATGTTAAAATAGAAAGCCGGGTGGCTCAGTCGGTTGAGTGTCTGACTTCGGCTCAGGTCATGATCTCGAGATCTGTGAGTTCAAGTCCCGCGTCGGGCTCTGTGCTGACAACTCAGAGCCTGGAGCCTGCTTCACATTCTTTGTCTCCCTCTCTCTCTGCCCCTCCCCCACTCATGCTCTGTCTCTATCTCAAAAATAAACATTAAAAAAAACTTAAAAAAAAAATTTAAAAAATAAATAAATAAAATAGAAAGCCTAGAAATTTGAGCTGACCTGAATGTTGAGAAGGAATCAGCCTTCTAAGGAAGTGCTCTCACTTTGCATAAAAAAGGAGCAGCAAGAATTGTACTGTAATTTGGTTGTCCTCATTCCCCTCTCCCCATCCTCTATGCCACGTATAGCCATGTCTCCGAATTCAAGTAAAGAGAAGCCTGATTACTTGCTTTTTTTATGCTAAATGCTAAGATATTTTCGGTTGTGCATAGTAATAATAGGTGTGTTAGGTTCAAAATCCTGATAAAACTTCTATCATCTTCCTTAATCTGTCCTCTTCTTTCCCATAGTCTTCTTTATTTGCTGTCCTTTCCATTTACTTTGTGAGAATACCATTCCCAGTTGGTCACATTCTCAGTTGGTCACTGAGATTTCAGCATCATTTCTACGGTTCTATTACGGTACTTCCCTTTAAATAACAGACGAGTAACCGAACGATGGTCTCCATATTAAACCTTTGTATATTCAGCTCTGTTGTAAATGCATCAGTGTTGAACATTTAAACAAAGTCAATTATGAATAATTTATAAGGCACAGTAAATATGTCCCCGCAACCATCTTTAGTGTAAAGAATATGAGTGACACACCTTCAGTTTGCACATGTCATGATGTACTTGTATTTCTAAACAGTGCCTTGGGCACATAAGCACTTGAGCAATTCTGTCAATCCTATCAGCATTCAGGTGCCACTTTTGTGATTGACATCAGAGAATATTTGTGTCATCTGGAAGGATAAGATTTTATGGGAAAGCAGATCATAATTACTCTTGCCTCTAGAGAGAAACCCTATTAGTCAAATAGAAAGGAAAAGGACTCATAAAAAATAGACCCACATCTCAGCTAAAGGTCAGGTTTCTCTGTCTAAATCTAAACTACACATCACTATTTATTCATTCAGCCAACACACCCTCACTGTGAGTGTCTTATTTTCTGGGCACTGTTACTCAGGATTTTACTATGAGACACAATATATCTAGCCCCCAAATAGTCCAGGGAAAGAGACAGATGAGGAAAGGAATAATAACTATGCCATGTAATAAATGATTGGGGGATGTACAGAGTGTGGATATATATAAAAGTGAGTATAATAGTGAGTGTAAAAGTGAGGCAAGTGATACCACTTGAGGGTGAGGCAAGTTAGCTATGTTTAACTGCGGGAGAGCTGGCTGCAAGTTTGTGAGACCAAAAGAGAGGTAAAGAGTGTTCTGGGCCGAGAGAATGACCCACCCACGCATGTGGAGGCAACACAGCTGTTGCATTTGGTGATTTCCAAGTTTTGGGGGATGGCTTCCAAGATAAAAGGAAACCGATAGAGATAGACAGTTGAATCAACAGGACAAGATGGCACCAGTGTTGTGCGTCGAAGGAGATAAGCATGAGGGCTAGAATACTAGAGATGTCCCTGTCTGCTCTGATGGATCCTGTGTGATCTGGGAAAGGAGGCAAGAGATAGGATATCAGAGCTCTCTAGGGTCATCGGGGACATACACAGAAAGGAAAGGAAATCATCCACATTGTGAATTTAGCATTTTGAGTGCTGGTCTTTAGTATAAAGACACAGTTATCTATTCCCTTTTTTTTTTTTTTTTCTGGAAAAAATAAGGACTTCTCACGGTCCCTGGTCTCTTTTTGGATCTGTGCTGCACATCTGACTTAGAAAACATAATGATGGGCTTTGGAGGTTCTTCCCACTGTAAAGACTAAAAGTGTTTGGTATGACAGGCAAAAGTTTCAAAGAAAATAATGCCAATAGAGGCTAAAAAAATGTTAACAGAATGACTATGTATGGACAGTAAATAATTCCAGAAAGACATAATTCCAGGGCTTATACAGTAAATCAGCTGGAAACCCAGAAAATTCATTGCATTTGATTTGATTCTTTTTAGCACTAAATAAATTAGTAATTAATGTTTCTGTGCTCTCAAGACATGATGTGATTATATATGTTTGTCACAGTGGGGAAGAAAAATTATTAAATTCATAAATCAATGCACTCTTTATAAAGGGCAGTTATTTGTGGGTTAAGGACTACAGAGAGAAACTCGAGTGTGAAAGTTTGGGCTGAGCCTAAATCTTTCCTTTAAAAGTCAGGAGATAAAATTAAACACAAGCAGGTATTCATAAATATTAAAATGTAGTCATGTTCATTTAAGATCATAAGGAAGACAGACCACCTCAATTAAACAAACTAGTAACCTTCCTAATTTGAGAAGTGCCTTTAACTCATTCTTACCCCTTAATTCATAGCATTCTTTAAACTGTACAGGAGTTTGGGTTAGGTGAACTTTAGGTCCTTTCCAAACAAAACGATTAAATCATAAGTACACTAATTGGCTTTTGGTAGATCATTCAAACTTAATACTTCTGCCCTATTTATTAATGGGCTTGAATGCATACTGACAATAATTTGAAAGGTGAGTTCACAACAGGGTCAGATGCAATCCAAATCTTAAATTTGATAACTAGCCAACTAGGTCTTTTTTCATTTGATAACCATTGACAATGCTCCCATGGACCAACCTGAAAGAACATAGACCCATTCATTCAGGATTCATTGTCCTGGACCTGAGGTCACCAGAACTGCTAAGGAGCCCTTGAATTTGATCACTAATTCATATGAAAGTACTGCCTCTGTGACTAGGGACTTTAGGAACCAAATTCGATATTCCCAATGCCTTCTGACTTTAAACCAGGTTTTGAAAGGTATGAAGAATTAATTATGCTAACGTGTGCCTAGCAATGCAAGTGAAATAAAATGTCATTGCAGCAAAGTTTAATCATAATTAGTGGATCACAGGTTTTGAAATAAGGTACTAAAATGGAAATTTACTGAGATACTGCTTGATGGCATGCTAATACTCTTTATAGTATTAAACTGGTCAGTGTCTGGTAGCAGCAATGAATGTGAGACTACATTTTTTTAAATTTCCAAATAAAATAAGAAGCTGTTATGCAATTAAACTGATTTTATAATTATGAAATTAATCCAGGATGCTAAACCAACATATGGAAAAGCCATATTACATCACAACTAGTTGAACCATGGTTTATATGTATAAAACATATACTTGTATCAGTAAAAAAAAAACAAAACTGGCTTAAGGAACTGAGAAAAAAAAGCTTATGTCAACTCTGGTGTCAGTCCTGGAGGGTATTTAAAACTAGAAATAATCAGCATTTAGCTGAGTTTTCATTCTTACTGTAATAAAGCAAATTAGCATGTGTGACATAAGCCATCTCTTAATAATAGTTTCAAGCTGCATTGACATAAAGTAATCAAATTTCCATAGGAAATTTAACTTGCATGCTAGACAGTTTAATTATCTGGTGCACATTTCAATAGTTCCCATTATAAGAAAGTATGCCAGAGTTTGTCACCGAGAGTGTCTATAACAATAGTTTGAACACTTCAATAAATTTTAATTATCTTATAAATCATCTATCTGCTGATACATATAAATGTGTACATTCATTCAAATATTACTTAATTTGACCAAAACCTGGGTGGTGACATAGTAACCAAAGTTAGTCTTCAGTTAACATCTTTGTTCCATAAGTTCTTAAAATACAGCAAATAATGTTGTCATTTTGTAACATGAACTTTAGAAAGTTGGCATAGAATATGACAATTAAATCTAGCTTTCATATCCTTCTCCAGAGATCACACAGAATTACTCAAAGCTCAATCTCTGGAAGGCTTCCCACTTTATGTAATGTGTAGTTAAATATGTTATGATAATGTCTATATAGTCGAAGACATAAAAACAAACAAACAAAAAATATCCTACTCCAGAAATGATTCCTGTACCTTTCTCTAGGTTATTCTCTAGGTTATTGATCCTGCCACCTCCTACTGTCCAGGAAACAGATACATAAACACATTGTGTCTTCTATTTTCGCAGTGCTCCGGAAAAGCACCTTCATATACATAACAGCATGAGGTCTCCCACTGCCCTGAAGTAGTTGGTTGATTCTTAGTCTCTTGTTACAGTCGAAGAAGTGGAAACCACAATCCCCAGAACAGTCTCGAATCTCAAATCCAGTCCACAGCCTCCTCAATACTGTTAAAGCTGATCCATTTTACTTATAGGATGGTATTGATATATTTTATACTCTTATTTTAGACAAAATTGTGACATGAAAGTTATGCTCTTTTTCTCTGTCAAATATCTAAAATGGGGCTGCAAGAAGGTGATGAAGGTGGGCACACTGACACAGTGAAAAGGGATAATAGATAGCCTGACACTGTGGCAGGAAAGAGAGAAAACACACTTTCTGAAGACACTCAAGAGTTCCTGCATTGCCCTAAGCTCAGCTTCTCTTGGTTCAGTCAACATGGACACCCACTGACGCCATCACCCCCAAACACATCATGGTCCTGCAGCCTGGTACGATGACGAGTGCTGACATCAGAAGGTGTGAGTCATCAAGGAAGGATTAACTATGCCAGCTCAAGGAAGTGTGCTAATTTTATTCTCAATACTACTACTACTAATAATTAATAATAATAAGGCTGATATTTACCAGATATTTCCTACACATTAGGCATGTGGTAAAGCCTCCCTAATCGTTATATTCTCTCTCCTCCTAGTTTCCTCTTCTCTTCCCATTCATCCATGGTCCCTTGACCTCCATCTGTAGACTTGGTTTTGCCCCAGTGTCCACATCCTGTGCAAAATGCAAGCAAGAAAGCCTGATGATATTTGCCTCATGATCTAAAACTCAAAATCCAAGTTACCATTCTTCTTCTTCTGGCTTAAACTTTGTGCCCTATTTCTTGTCTCCTCTTCTTCTTTGTTTCAAACTATCGATTTGTGTCCTGGTGGAGATGATAGTACCTGGTAGACTTTAAAGTTCATGAAAGAAAAGACAATATTGGTCTTATTCACCACCATAGTCTCAATAGTCAGCACCCAATGACTGGCACAAAATAGGTATTCATTGTTTGTTGAATAAACCAAATTTACCACCAGTCTAGCTAGTCCTTATACTTAGATTCTCTTAGCGTAATGTTCCTAATGCTGCAGCAGCAGCATTATTATGAACTGTCACTTATTATTTACTGTGTGCTGATGCTTTATATATATTATGTTATTTAATCTTCACAATGCTTGCAAGGTAGGCATTATCATTTTCATCACACAGAAAGGAAAATGAAGCTCCATGAGGCTAAAAGATTTTCACAAAGTCTGTTACACAAATGGTAAGTGAACCACAGTTCAAACAAGGATCTGGGTTACTCCAAATAGAGCCACCATGTACTCCTCTGGACTCTCCTAGGAATTGCAGTGACCTTCTGAACCCTGGACCAAGGCTTTGGACCTTGTTACTTGCTGATAGTCTTTCCCGATGTCAGATGTCCACATTTCCAAGGACTACCCGTCCTAGGTTCACCCTTTCCTGTGTTGGGACATTTTGCCTGAGCTGACTGCTCTCCTGAGCACCCTATGACTGCGTATCTTCCATAGCCACATCCTTTTGATTGAAGCCCTCCCTTCCCCAAGTATACCAAGTGACAGTTTTAAGCACCAGAGGTCACACCAGTGTAGGGTATAACTTATGTGAGTGGTCTAGGAGAGCAGGGGCAGCCAAAGGCTTTCAAGATTACAAAGGGTCAGGTGAGAGAAACAAACAAAAATCTAGGACAAAAGGCAGAAATGGGGTGGAATCTGGATGAACAAATTGGGTGTCAATAATTAAATGGAACTAGAAAGAGAAAAACATGTGTGATCAAAAGACCAGTATAGGAAACTTGACTTGAGTGACCACCACAAACCATCCCACGATGCCCCCTACTTCCCTTTTTGGAAAACAGCCTGAGATGAAGAAGGATTGAGTTGGTTCAAAGAGTATAGCAATGCATACTTCTAGTTTTACTTCTACTTGAAGACATGTATCTCTCTGTCGGTGGATTGGCATATAATAGGCTCTCAACATGTTGGATGCATAAATAAGCCAGTTGTTTTTGAAGACAATGTTACACATACCAACCCTTCCTTCTAAGACCAGGTCAGTCTACCAGTGTCATCTCTATTCCAGGAGGTGAATTCTAGTCTTCCCCCTACTGCTGCATTGAAATAGACCACACCTAACCAGATGGGCAGTATTATGCCAACTGCACCATGCATCCATAATCCTGCCTTCTGAAGCAGTCATTGTATTTTACTACTTTGTTGTATATTGTTTTATAGATCATTCAAAAATCCTGAGGGATGGTTCCAAGATAATTATTGATGTCCCCGTATGTAATAGTTGACCACCATTATAGATTATAGTTTCAACCTCGAAATTCAGTAGAACTCTAAATGAAAAATTTGTGAGCCTTTCCAAACTCTTCTTATTACACCAAACAAAAACTGATGTCATTAATTATATAACTGACTTTCTTTGTTACATTGCTCTTAATGAAGAAACACAAGTTTTGTCATCTCACAATTGCTACAAATGGAAGGATGAATGAAGAAAACCTCTAGGAAGCCATGTGGGGGGGGGGGCAGCAGGCCAGCACCCCCGCTGGCCTCTAAGTGCCCACCACACAGGACACGTCATTCTAACCCATGCCATGACACATCTTAAAAGTGACTTGATTCCATGAGCCTTTAAGATTACTTGCAAGTAAACAGAACTATAAATATTAAATCTATAAATGTCAGTTCTCTACTTCATATGATATTCTTCTTAACTGGAAAGAGTAGTATAGCAAAGCCAAAAGCACAGGCTTTACCGACCTACAAAGTTGGGTTTTGGATCCAGGCTTTTATTTCTTAGTAGCTGAGCAACCTTCGAAAAATTACTCTTTCTGAATCTTATTTTTGTGGTTTATTTAAAAAAGCTAATCATTGTATTCACCTCATGAAGCCATTGTGAGGATAAAATAAGACAATATGTAAACAGCAGTAAGGCATTGGTAGATATTAGCTCTTAGTTTGTATCATTATTATTATTATTATTATTAGATTACAATTTCTGGGCAGGGACTCTGCCTTTTGTTTGCCTGAATCCCTAATGAAACAGTAAAAAAAACAGTTAATTTATTTAAAAGCCTGGGCTTCTAAAGGAATAAGCTTTAATTTTCAGAAAAAAAAACCCACAAAGGCTTCTGTATAATATAGGTCAAATGAGGTGTGAGAAGGAGAAACCACAAACCCCCGGCAGCCAGACTGCGGAGGAGCGAGAGCAGTTCTGAGCCCCTTGAAGACTTTCAGTCATCAGCAGACTTTCAAAAGGAAGGGAATTTCATCCCTGTTAAAAGTAGTGGAAATATTATGCTCATTTTAGCTTTCCGAGTTTTGGCCTAGAAGGCAAAACTAAATGGTTTGCTTGCCCAGGAAAGAGCTGAGAGAATTTCGCCCTTTCTTCCCTCTCAAAGCAAACCTGGCTTCGTTACCTCTTTTCTTCTGTCAGGGAGGGTCTCAAAGCATCTGGCAAGCTCTTTAGTGCAGCCAATTCTGTTTTTGAAACTTTTACTGATCCAGAAAATAGCTGAATCTGTGCTCTTGGGAAGAACAAAGATTGATGGGGGATTTCCAGCAGTTGGCGCCAAAAATTCCTCAACTTATAGAAGTGACACTAGAACCACTACTGAAGAAAGAAGGGTCTGGGGAGGGTTTCGTGGGGCGAGTGGAGGGGTGGGAGGCAGGTCCTCTGCTGTGAACGAATGTCTCCCAAGTAAATAGCCTCCTCCAGCCTGAGACAGAGCTGCTGTTTTCCTCCTAGGGAGTTGGTGTAATTGGTGTTCATAAAAGATACCTATTGCAGAGGCTGTTGTGTGAGAATAGACAAAAGGAAAAAGAACAATAGCAAAGACAAAAAATTACACTGCAGTCACTTTAAAAACAAGCGCTTCCATCACAATGACTTCACTCTAAGCAAATTGTAACAGCTCCCACTTACTAGGCTGTCGCTCTGTGCCGGGCACTTCGCATGCATTATCACCTTCTCACATTTAATTCTCCCAATGGATCTGTAAGGGAGGAGGTAGAATGATCCTTGTTTTAGAGATGAGGAATTTATGACTCAGAAACACTAAATGACTTGCAGAAGGCCACTTGGCTCATAAATGATGGAGCCAGAGTTTAAGAGTAGTTTGGGTTTTTTTTAACCATACTTTTTTTTTTTTAATTTCCTTAAGTAATCTCTACACCCAGCATGGGGCTTGAACCCACAACCCTGAGATCAAGAGGTGCATGCTCTACCATCTGAGCCAGCCAGGCACCCCAAAAGTAGTTTACTAGGATTATTAAACCCTAATCATTATACTTACTGCCTCAGAAAAGGAGAGAAAAGCTCAGCTGACTGAAGAAAGCAGTAGCCAAGACAGCAGGGAGTGTTTGGTGATGAAGTTTTGGGGTGATGGTGGAGGTGGTCCGGAGCCAACGACCAAGAAAGAATTCTTGAAGACGTCGTTGGTGCAAAATGATGATTTTATTAAAGCATGGGGTCAGGACCCATGGGCAGGAAGAGCTGGGAGGGGGTCAGGGATAGAGTGAATCTCTCAGGAATTTTGAAAACAAGGTTTCCAGGACCTTGGGGGGTTAGCTGTTGCTAGGAAAATGCCATTTATAACCATTTAATAAAACCTCAGTCAACACCCTTTGGATGTATATCAAGGCTGCTGTAGATTTGGAGTGTATGATCGCCAGCGTGTGTCTTGAGGCAGTTGAGATAAAGGAAGTTGACTTACGGATCCTCAAGGTGTGGATGATGTTAAGCTAAGGTTCACTTTTGCCCCCAGCAAAGTGTCATGTTGCCCTTAGCAAAGTGTCATCATTGAGGCTGTAGGCAGTGAGGGAATTTAATTTTTCATTTGCCTTAGTTTCCCACATTACCATGGCAAGCACTTAAACTCCTTTCCTTTGTTCTTGGGTAGCCAGGAGTCTGCCATGAATATCACACAGATCCTACCTGGGGTGGAGACGGGGTGCTAGCTTGTGATTTGCCCCTCAGCCTGCTTCATGCTCCCTCATCATGTAGGACTTAAGGGAAAATAAGCAAACACTACAAAACGGGAGAGTGGAGAATCAGAGGGAACACAGAAGCAGGTGGTGGCTCCAACCATTTATCTGGGACCAGAAAGATAGTACCTAGGAGAACAGATGATCGAATGAAGGAGAACGGATGGTCCAAATGAGAACACGATTTTAGTTAAATGTCTATGTTTTTATAAATCTTGTGTATGTTTACCTATATATAGTGATTAGTCATTTTATATACATTCCTTGTTTTTGCTAAATTCCCAATCGCAGAGTGCTTGTATAGTACGGATACTTGCATCCACCTACCCTACAAATCATAATTAGTACATTTTTCTTCAGACCCTCTTCCCCCTTTCCCACTCTGGACATTCCCTACTAGTTTCATTTACAGTAATTTTGATCATTTATAATTAGTGTTTATTTTTCTACATACAAATGTATAGTCTATCTCTTGTCCCCTATACAGACAATGGGAACTTTCTTGCAGAGGCACAGCTCACAGTAGAAGCTTAATATTATTATTTTTTTGATTGAATGAGTGCTCAGTTGAGGATTCTGTTTCCTGATTGATCAGTAAGTGTTCTTCATATTTTGTGAACATTAACTCTTTGTCTATTCAGATTTGTTGCGCATATTCTCTTATTTCTTATGTTCCCTTTGGGGTTTTTTGTTTGTTTATGGTAGGTATTTAATGCTAGAAATAAGATATATTGTAATATTTAGTTTACTGTATTTTTTTCATCATTGTGATTTCTGAGAACTAGGTACTGACTACGTCTATCTTTTAATGATTTCTCATTGTACTTTTTAACTCTTAAATGATCTGGAGTTGATTTTTAATATATGGTGGAATTAGGAATTTAAATGAAAGTATTTTCAGTAGTGATCTATTTTCTCAACTCCTAATCTCATATATATTTCTTACATATTTCTTTTGATTTGCAATCTATAATATATTAATGTAGTCTATTAAATTAACATACTTTTTTACGCACATTAACACATCTGTTCTACTCATTTACCTGTTAATCCTTTTGTTATTACTTCCTTGTTTTAATTGTTATTTCATAAAAATTGTGTTTTCTGGTGTATTCCAATATCTGTTAAGGCAAGACCCCTCTATCATTTTTCTGTTTCCAAATTTTCTTACCATTCTTGCCTGATTTTACTTTCTGTGAATTTTAATATTTTAATTATTTTAATATTTAAGATTTAATTATTTTAATTTTTAAATCTAGTCTGACCATAGCAGGTGAAGCAATCTTTCCTTATACCATTGAATGATTCCCAGCATTCTTGCAGTCCTCTGACACAGGCAACTGTGTCCCTCTCTCCCCCCAGCTCTGCACTTGACCTGTTGAGATTTCATTCCATGAATGCATTTCAACATGACCATTTTTGCCGTATGCTTTTGGGAATTTAAGCCTCCAAAATAATGTAGAGACAGATTGTGATGGGAATAAAATCTTAAAAATCAATGGAACGAAGTGGCATGTCATCTTAGGCAGAAATAAAGATTTGATTCAACATGTAGGAAAATTCTATTTGAAAGCCCCTTAAATTATCTATTTAGTTTGGCATATATTGTGTACACAATTATATGCAGTAAATGCATGGTTTTGTGTACACAATTATATGCAGTAAATGCATATGTTACAATATGTAATAATATATATAACATGTCATATATAATAAAGAGTATACTCACTTAGGGGAGTGAGAATTATCGGTACTATTTAACGTATTTTCTCTCTCCCTACCTTCCTCTATTGAGTCTTTATTTTAAAAATTTATATAAATTAAATGCACTTATGAGGTAGCTTCACTCTGTCTACATGGTTGAGAGATGCCTCCTAATTCTTAGGTTGTTTTGTTATTGAATCTCTGATTTAGAGGTAAGCAATGCACAGATTATTTTTTTAAAAGTATATCTTCTTTCATGCCGTAGGTTTGCTCTTTTGCAATCAGCAAACTGTATGTAAGACATAGACTTTGATTCTCGATTTAGTTTGATGAGTCTTGTTTAAATTTGTCCCAGATTTTGATGGAAGGTTTACTATTAGGCTTGAATTTTAGTGTTCTAAGTTTTCATATCTGTGTGTGTGTGTGTGCGCGCGCGCACGCTCGCTCGCATGCTTTTATTATTATATGGAGAGAAATTGGGAGATGCCGCATCTGAGGCAACTAGATAAATATAATATCACTAGATATTTCCAAACTATTATTTCATAAATATTTGTTTGAAGGATGATGTTCCTCAAGCCTGTGAAAGGATTAACTTCAAAAACTGGAATTTCTCAATAAAATTGTTTGTAGAGATGAGTGTGATTACATGGATTAATAATTATCCAAGGTGGGGAGGGAAGGTTGTCCTTCATTTCACTACCATGTCACTCTCATGCCAAATGCATTCCTTTCTGTCTGGAGCTACATGCTCAATATAATTAGCTAATTTCACTTCCATCGCTGCCTCCATTAAAGCTTGCTCCTCACATTCCAGTTTAATGACTCCCTCCTAAGGAACTGTATGGATGGGCCTTTGTTCCACCTCAAGGATACTAGTTCTTGAAGTTCTGGTAGAAATGGCCTTTTTCTTAGTCTTTTAGTGCAGGGATTATGATCATAGTCTAGGACTTGAGGTGAACAAAAGAAAACCGCGTTTGACAAATAACCTTTCTGATTAACTAAGAACCATGTGATAAGAGACGGCTGCAATTTGGTCCTTATCCTAAAGAAGCTTCCAGTCTAGTGTGGGAGATAAACACTTAATCAAATAACTGCATTATGGTGTGAAGAGTTCTGTATTAGAAGCATGACCAAAATGAGACCCTTACACAGACATGAGATGATTACTTCTGCTTGGTCAGGAGTCAGAGGAACAATCAAACGAACAAAAACTCAATTCACCATTACGGGAAATTAACAGGCCAAAAATACTGTGGGAAAAAATAAAGATCAGCAGTTATGTCAACTATACTTCAATTAAAAAAATCTTTTTTAACTATAAAAAATTGTTTAAGTTTAGCAACAGCAGAAACAGTAGTAAATGCTACATGAACTAGTTTCTGGAAATCTGCATGGAAGAGCTGAGTTTTGAAGGATGAATATGAATACAGGCAAAAACATCCTGGAGATGTTGAGAGATCAGCATACCCCATTTGTGTAGGTGAAAATGCCTACTGTGAGACAAGAAAAGTAAATTGTCCACCATGACTCATCTTGGTGTGCATATTTGAGTGTTGGAGGTGAAGTTAAAGACTAGGATTGGCCTCCTAAGCCATACTACTGATTTTGAAATTTGTTCTCTGGGTGACTCAGAGGTTAGGGTACAGAAGAATGATATGATCATATTTATGTTTTAGAAAGAAAATTGGCAACAGAATAGGGAGCTGACGCCAAGAAAATAGTTGGGAAGGATTTGTTCCTGCCAGCTAAATGTAGAGTTTGCCTTCCATTCCTCTTTGCTTCTGGAAGAGGGTTAAAATGGAGGAGGAAATAGAAAGGAAGAAAGCCAGAAGAGGACAAGGAAACTCTCTGGAGGAATTTATATTCATCAGTAGTAGGAGTGAGGAAGCTTCCATTCTTCTCACCTCAAGATCTTGTATGGCATCTGAAGCCTGGGAACCAGGGACTACCTCCTGGATACTGTCTCCTGGTTTCTAACACCTCTCCCTTTTTTGCCTGTCACATCTGATCTTGTCACTAAATTTTAATGAAAAAAAAAAAAAAGCCACACATTTTCTCATGCCCTTCCTACCATTTCCAACATTGGCTTCCAGTTTAAACACTTAGCACCTAACCAAGTTCTCTCTCTCTCTGTTGCTCATAGATGATCCTCTAAAAGTTCTGCTTTTGTCATTACAAATCCTGCTTAAAAGCTGAATTTGAAGAACAGAAGTGAAACTCGTAGACTAAATTTTAAAACTTCATCCTACCTATCAGCGTGATTGTTCTCATTTAGGGCTTTTGGCCATAGTCTTCCACAGTCCACTCCTTAGTCCACTCATATCAGAAATCTTTCAGTACCTCAAAGAATTTAGACTTCAGCTCAAATCCTATTTCTCGTGACACGTTTTTTGGTGGGTAAGGGGAGACCACACATCCCTTTTATTCGGCACTTGACACTTTGTTGAGAAAGCCTTCCTCACTTCTCTACACATGTTATTTGCCTGAATGTTTGCCAAGCTCACAGAAATAGTCCTGTAGTCTTAACGGTTTCCAGTGTGAACATGTTTAGTTCAATCCAGCCAGTATTTATTGCGCACCCAATATGTGTAAGGCATTGTGCTAAACATTCTCAGGATGCCAATGTTGAAGGATAAATAAGTCAAATGTCTGCTCTCAGGAAGAACAATTAACAAACTTATTCACTGGAGAACTATTTCCATTTCACCTGTATGATTAGTTCATAACTTTTCAAATGAGATACTTTCCCTTCATTGATTTGGTGAGTGCCATAAGTAGATGAAATCATGATGGAAGTTCCATAAATGTGCTTAAACGGCACATATTTCACATTTCAAACCAAAATACAGTCTCAGTAGACACAAATGTAATCAGGCCTTCAGTACTGAACTATCTCAATGTATATATGGCTAATTATACCATGTGTCTTAATCCATTCGGGCTGCTATAACAAAATACCAAGAGTGGGTGTCTTCTAAGTAACAGGAATTGATTTCTCACAGTTCTAGAGGTTAGAAGTCTGAGATCACTGTGCCAGTGTGATTGAGTAAGGGCCCCCTGTGGGTCACAGCCTGCCAGCTTCTCACTATGTTCTCACACAGTAAAAGGGGCCAAGGAGCTCACGCAGGCATCTTGGGCATTAATCTCACAAGGATTCTGCCCTTATGACTTCATCACTTCCCCTACGCCCCGTCCCCTCACCTCCTCATACCATCACATCGAGCACACGACTTTGGAGGGAACACAGACATTCAGACCGTAACACCACATATATTGAAAATGCCACCCTCAGAGGCTAAAAGTTTAGGAAACAGATGTATCCATGTTCCACACCACCTTTGTAGGAGTGCCTGCACTGTTTTGAGATTTCCCTGCTATTCGTTTTAAAGGACAGCAAACAGAATTTCTTTTAATTATTTCACCCGAGAGGAGAATTTAACAAATAAGTTAATGACAGCCATAGTTAGAAATGGAGTACATGAAGGGGACAAACTATAAGGAGGTAGGCAAGCCTGATAAAAATTTAAGACCAGTTGCATCTGCCCTGACATTTATATCAGAAATCATTTGCCCTCTGGTACTTTTAGCAAGGGAATCAGTTGTCAGGAATCAATAAGTCTGTTAGATAGGAAACATAATTTTCCCGATGACAGGAATTTTATCCCAGAGGCATTTGAATATCACAGGAAAAAATAAAGGATTAAGCCTCTTAAGAAAGCAAACATACCCTATGTTATCATCTTTAGCCAATGCTTTCTAATTCTTCTTTTTCATATCTTTAAATACAGAATCCCCTTCACCTACAACTGAGTTTAGAAAATTCATTAAGTTCTGACGCTGATGTCACTGTCTCAGTCCTGACCATGAACAACTGGTACAATTTTAGCTTGTTGCTGTGCCAGGAAGACTGGAACATCACGGACTTCCTCGTCCTTACCCAGAATAATTCCAAGTTCCACCTCGGGTCTATCATCAACATCACCACCAACCTCTCCTCCACCGAGGACCTCTTGAGCTTCCTGCACGTCCAGCTTGAGAATATTAAGAACAGTACACCCACAATGGTGATGTTTGGCTGTGACATGGAAAGTATCCGACGGATTTTTGAAATTACCACCCAGTTTGGAGTAACTCCCCCTGAACTTCGTTGGGTGCTGGGGGATTCACAGAACGTCGAGGAGCTGAGGACAGAAGGTCTGCCCCTCGGGCTCATTGCTCATGGAAAAACAACACAGTCCATCTTTGAGTACTATGTACAGGACGCCATGGAGCTGGTCGCAAGAGCTGTAGCCACGGCCACCATGATCCAGCCAGAACTTGCTCTTATTCCCAGCACGATGAACTGCATGGATGTGGAAACCTCAAATCTCACTTCAGGACAATATTTATCAAGGTAGGATGCGAGGCCTGTGTTACATCCCCATTCGTAGGGTTTTGACGGGAAGTAGCATTTCCCTATCTGTCTCCTTTGTAGAAATCTTGACTTTGAGTAGCTTTAAACTCTAATAGTATTTCTGAGAGGCTTTCTGGTTACATAGGCTAATATGTCATGACCTGTCATCTGGAATTTGATCTATAGATTTGAAAGCATGTGGTGTCCTGCTTTTAAACCCTGGCTTAGTCGCTTACTAGCTATTCGTTCTTGGTAAGTTATTTTAAAACTCTGACCCTCTGTTTTCTAATGAATAACCTAGAGTTATATTGAATAACTTGACCTATAATCATTAAGATATGAAGTTATGTATGAAAAGTACCTAACACTGTGCTCGGCTCATAGCAGATACACAACAAACGTTTCTTTCCCTGCCCCCTCTTTCTCATATCAACAGACTTGGACAAATCTCTCTAAATCTATACAGAGAACAAAATTAGTCAAGCAGGAAATGACTTTTTCATTTTCCTCCCAGGCTGTGATGCTTAAGGCAGTATAGAGTAGTAGTTAAAGACATAGACCCTGGAGCCAAACTCTCTGAGCTTGAAATTTAGTTCTGCCACTTACTGTTTGTGTGACTTGGTCAAGTTACTTAACTTCTCTGAGGCTTAGTTTCCTATGTCTTATGTCCATTTATATAAAATGGACATAACAATAGATCCTTTATCCATGGAGTCATTGTGATAGATGATAGATAGATAGATAGATAGATAGATAGATAGATAGATAGATAGCACTAAGATTTCCACAAGAGTTTTATTTAAATACACACACACACACACACACATACACATATTCTTTTTAATTAGGTCCCTTTCTTTTCTAGTTTCCCAATCTGGTTCAGAAGATAGAATGAAAAAGTCCATTTAATTTAAAGAATAACCCATCATATGGAACTAGTTTTGATGATACTTGGGAAATGGAGAATATCCTTAAAAGTTATTTTATAGGAACCTAGATTTTTTTCCTGAAAAGGACCACCTATGATCAGAGAGACCAAATCAGAGAATCTTTGGCTATTTTGGAGGTGAGGTCTTAGCTATAGGCTGGTCCCATTTTTAAAGTTTATTTATTTTTATTAGTCTCTACACCCAGTGTGAGGCTCGAACTCGTGACCTCGAGATCAAGAGTCGCATGCTCTTCTGACTGAGCAGGCGGACTCTTACCATATCGAGAAACAAAAGACAACCTTATAGTGTCTTGCCTTTTAAGAAGACCTGACTATTTGATGAGATGTCAGAAGGTTGTAAGCATTTTACGTTTAATCTTACATATATGGACTGAGCGGCTATTATATGCAAGGCAACATGCCAAATGCCATATATTGGCAGTTTAACCACAGCCTATACACTCCCTAAAGAATGTTGTTAAAACAATAAAATAATTCAAAATTCATTTATTGGAATCTACTGATGATAAAATTAGATATTCTGTCGTCACCTGAACTTTACATTTTCCCCATATTGTGTTTTAATTTCCACAAGATTAAAGTCTTTGCACATTTTATCTTATAGCCACTATTAAGACTTAATCTACTGTTTTGAACTAGCACATAATTGAGGCCCAGGATTTTACCTGGGGTAAGAAAATTCTCCTTCATAACAAAATACAAGCAAAACCTTTATTTATAATTTTGAATAGTCATCATTTTGGAAGGATAATCATAAAAAGCAGATAAGAAAAACCCCTATGAAAACTACATTGTTATTTACTGTCTTTCTGTCTCATATAACAACGGACAGCACAAGGAGAATGATTCTGTATGGATCTTAAAAATGTTTACAAACTACAAGGAGAAATATTTGTTGACTTGGGTTGTATATTCTCTAGGGGTTCATTTTATCAAGATCAAACTGATCTTTCTGGCTCCTCAAGGTTTAATTTATATTAAAGTTATACGCCTCCTTTCACAGGATCCCATGGAACTTTGTACATGAAATTAGATGATGGTACTTAGCCCATTCCATCATCATTATTTGTCCATGTGCCTGACTTCTGAGCTAAAGTAGAAATTCTGTTAAGTAGAGACAGTATTATTCAGTGTAGTTTAATGCCTAGGACATAGCAGCCACTTAATAGACATTTATTGGAATAGAAGGAAGAAAAGGAAAATTTTTATTATATTTACATCCTACATTATCTGCTGCTGTAGAAGAAAAATAGGTGCTGGTAGATGAATAAAATTTTGTCTAAATTAAAAACGTAGGGTTTTTTTACTTAGGTACTTACTGTCCTTTTCCTTTTTTTTTTTTTTCCTTTTTGATGAAATGTTAGGTTCTTGGATAACTTTGCCCTTGTGGCTGTTTCTACATGTTTATCCCACAAAATTTGAAAGTTTAAAAGAAGAATGTAAGGTTCGGTGCCTGGCAGCTATTCACCATGTATGAGGGTCAGTGACAATATTTTCATCTCCATGGATGTGTTTGAGAGTGAAGTCCAAGAACTTCAGGAAATAGGGCTAGGACTTCTTAGACTCCCTGAGGAGTACAGTCAAAGAGAAAGTTTCAAAGTGTTCAGGAAAGGTTCAAGAGAAGTGGGCTAATCTCTGGAAGGAATCTTTATAATGAATAACTGAAAAGCTGCCTTCAGCCATAAAACATCTGTGGAATTTCCATCAGTCTTATTTATTTTGTCGATTACAGTCTTTTAGGAAGTTCGTTATTCTCAGCCCATAAGTCACATCTGCATATAGTAATTTTCTTAATTGTTTCTAAATTTTGTGAGGCTGACCCCACTTCTTCACGGCATAATGGAAAGTCCTGAGGAAAATGAGCCGTGAATAGCGAGTGTCAGTTATGCAAGCTCTCATTTCTCACACAGTCATTTTTAGTTTGGGCTGACAGAATTGTTAGCGTTTCAAAATGTTAATGAAATCACCCCAAAACATGGACTTTTCAGCATAGGCTTTTAGACTAGAAAAAGCAGTTCTCATGACAGAGTACACAGATGTAATTACAGGTATAAGGGATTTTATTCTTCCAGGGTCCCCACATGCCAGAGCAAATGCCCATCGTAACTAAATGTAAGGGCACCTGGTGGCTCAGTCAGCCGATTGTTGACTCTTGATTTTGACTCCTGTCAAGGATCCCAGGATCATGGGATCAAGACCCACATCAGGCTCCGTGCTGAATGTGGCACCTGAGCCTGCCTGAGATTCTCTCACTCTCCCTCCGCCCCTCTTCTCTGCTCATGTGCGTGCACTCTCTCTCTAATAATAATAATAATAATAAGAAGAAGAAGAAGAAGAAGAAGAAGAAGAAGAAGAAGAATAGGAAGGAGGAGAAGAAAATGTAGACAAAACCACTTGGGGACTAAGTTCATAGTGTAATCCTTAACAATTTATTTGCAAGTTGTTTTATTATATGTTAATTATTTACAGTGACGATATCTGGTGTATTATTCAGTAATAACTTCCTAAGTACATACGGTGGGTGTTTTTGTCCAACCGATGACTCTTTGTTGAACTAGGGTGAGGTAGACAAAATGAAGACTTGCATCCAGCAATTTTCAAGCTGACAGCCTAGTGCATGAGGTTGAAAACTAGGGATATGATTATAAAACAAAAGGATATGTGATTCTTAAAAATAGAGATATGTCCATAGAGACAAAGACTGATGGAGAAACACTGGAATTGGATATTACAATAAACAAGTCATTTTCTTGTTTGGAGCAAATTCATAGGCATAGGCAATGGCATATGTAAATGCACCAAGACCTAAAAGAGAAATTCGGTACAGTTGGAGCATACATTGCCTATGAAGGGATTCAACATGGTTGTAGAAAAGTAGTTAATTTGATTAGCATGCCACTCAAGGCTTTTATGCCAAGCTAAGAAGTTTGCATTTTGTATGCACACTGGATGTCACCGGAATGGCAGAACATTAGCCATGATGTATTTCCAAATTAACCAATTAACTAAACTGTAACAAATTAACCAACTCAAGTAATACAGCCCAAAAACCGTGAAAATGACTTTTGAATCCATTACAATAGCGAAATTTTTTTAATTTTCAAAATTGATTTTAGCGTTGCCCATGTTTACACCCTTATTGCATGTGAACACCAGACTCTGGTGAAAGTGAGTACTTTGACCTGCTGTTCTTAGGGTTAGGCTTTGCCCATGCTCCTTTTTTAGGCCCTGCGTGCTAATGAATCTATTGTTGTTAGAGAAAGAGCTCCTCTGGGTTAGTCCTAGCATGGTCAAAGACTGTTGCCGTTTCTTTAAGAATTCCAAGAGTCTAGAAGCTGACAGACCCCTCATTCCCTTGGCCTAAGAATTCCCTGACCCTTTGGCTTACAAATTTTAGTGCTGATAGTTACTCTAACTTCTAAACAGGCCATAGAATCTTGCCTTTATTCTTTGAACAGCTTTTGCAGGTCAGGTCTCTACCAGGTAGGCCATGATTAATTTATTTATACTTTCAGAAACATTTATTGTGAATATTAGGTGGGGCCCTTGGCTAATGCTAGAGACATAAAGAGTAGAAAACCGGGACCTTGCTCTCAGGAAGCTTACAATCCCCCTCTGTTCTCTCACTAAGAGAGGATATGCTACTCTAATTATCCATATTGTTTTTTAAGTTTCTTTATTTATTTTCAAGAGACAGAGAGAGAGAACATTAGCAGGCTCCGCAATGTCAGCACACAGCCCGATGCAGGCCTTGACCCCACAAACTGTGAGATCCTGACTGGAGCCAGAATCAAGAGTCGGACGCTCAACCGACTGAGCCATCCAGGTGTTCCCCAAGTATTTTTTAACCCACTTTCTCTGACTGAGCTGTTTGGTTATCATTCCTCATTGAGACAACACCCATTCTACTGGCAATTTTTCTCTTGCATTAGCTGGCATTGTTAGGCCCTTTCTTCATTTGTCCTTGAAGAATGGTCCAGCATGCTAGAGAGTCTCCTCCAAGCTGTTTTCATCTTTATGCTTGCATGGTCAAGCAATACGAAGAAAATACCAAGATTCACTAGGTTTCATTAACAACAAATGTTGCTTCATTTATTGATTCTGCACATATTGTTTACAGCCTACTGTGTGACAGGTAGCGTGGGGTACTAGGGAATGTCAGGGGGGAAAAAAGAGTAAAACGAAGCTCTATTTAAAAATCCCAAGATATAAATTAATGGGCCCCATTTTATTCCTGGATATTAAAAGAATTCCAGAAGAACTTGAGGCTGCATGATACAATTCTAATTTTGGATATTCTTACCCATGTTTACAATAATTTGCTGGCACTGTGACTGTAGCAAAGTTATTTAATCCTTGGAAACGTTAACTTCCATTTAACCTTGAAAAGTCAAGTGGTATACCTAGGGTCATTCAGCTAGTACTTTATAAAGGAAGACTTAAAACAGTTCCTCTGAATCCAAATTCCCAATTCAGAATTGATATAAACCTTCCTTAATTGGGATCCCATTACTTAATAATTCATATTCTTTCAGTCAAAAGCTATATAAATCAGGAGACATAATTACTCTTGTATAAGCATTCTTGTCCTAAGGACACTACTGAGTCAAACTAGTAAACCTATATGTTTCACCTGTACTTGGAGAAGATGCAGTTACATTGAACATGGAGCCACAGGTTGGATGCTGGTGACACTGGTTCCTTGTATCCCCAAGCAGAACGCCTTGCTGTGTGGTGACCTAGTGTGTCCAACTGTTACCCCTAAGTTAGCACTGTCTGCTAAGGCATCCAGGGTGTCATGAATCTTCTAGACAGCACATGCCTTGGTGTCATGCATCTTAGGGACCAACACTTAAGGTCTATGTTTCCAGATGTTCCCAGTAGGAGCCCCTGTCACCGAACTAACTTGGTGGAAATACCTTGAACTTGCTGCTCTCTCTGTGTCCCTTAAATCATGCCAAGAGCTGAGTCTGAAATTTTCACTAAGCCATGGAAGCCTCAAATAAGGAACATTAGAAAATAGGTATTCCCTCAGGACCCTATTTTGATTTGAAAAACCACTCAAATTTGCTTAGTCCAGCATCCAGCAAGTTTTAAACTGTGGAATTTTTCCAAATTAGGAGAGCTTCCAAGCTTTTATTTGCCGGAGAGGAAATTGTGCTCTTTGTTGACTTTTTACTTTGTATGCATCTACTATAAAATTTGGAAATACGTCAAAAAGAGCTATGAAAGTAGAGAGCAATACTGCAGCTCCACTCTGGATTCCAGATCTATCTCTCAGGCCACTTCAATCTCCAGACCCTAAAACCCTTTGGATGGATGAATGACTGGTAGACACCGCATGACGTGCCAATGCCAGGGCTACTGAAGGGATAGCAGCACCTGGATTAGTGCTGGAGCCAGATCGGGAGAGGCAGAATGAATTCGGTTGGGGTATTATACAAAGCAAGCAGGAGCAATCCGAGGGCTGGGCACAGACCACACTTGTGGAGAAGAGTCCAGCTCCATTCCAAAATGTGAAAGGAAAGGAAAACAACTTAAGAGTGTGGAACAGCTCGAACACAAACGTGAGAGAAAAACCCAGAAAGCAAAAAGCGCCAGCCCGTCACTCATGCCTCACAAACGCAGGAAAAGGGAGTGTTACATCCATGTGTCTGATTTTTTAAGGTGTGCTGTTCACACCAACAGCAACACAGTCCAGCATGTATATTAACACAATCACATAGGTTACTATTTTTCTCCTCTTGGGCAAAAAGGCAAGAAGGACAAGTCCTTTCCACTGTACAGTTTCACTTGTAAGGAACTGAGTTTTGCTGATGTTGGCAAAGCATAGACCCAAATGATTCATATGTTTGTACATATGTATATTTAATGTTATTAAATGGCTGTTGCTGTTGTCCCTTAACTGATAGAAATTTATTTTAAAAGGTGAGCTCAGTAAGTTGATGTGATCAATGATTAAAATCTGTGAGGCCCGCCGCTCTAAGGATTGAAATTTAGCAATTTCTAGTTCCTTTTAAATTCCTTATCCTCGGAGAGGTTTACCATTGTCCCAATTTCTATTTTTGATGCTATCCATCATTCGGGGGGGAAATGTATTAGAATTTTAATGCTTTGAACAATTTATAAATTGCAGATACAAGTACTTCCTGGCTGGCTGAGCCCTATTCTTCTGGCAAAGTGATGAAGAGCTCTCATGTCTGATCTGAGCAGAAGGCATGTGTTTAATCGCATTCACCCCACAAACATTACTAAGCAGTAACGCTGGCCAGGCAGATTCAAAGATGACTCAGTACTCTGGGTGCTTGGATGAACCCTGAAGGCTCTTTCAGCTAGACAGCCTGCAGTGTTAGGAAGAGCAGCAGGAAGAGAGAATTTACTTATTCCTTCCAGTCACTCTGTAGAAGAGACTGCTATATGGAATGTTGAAAATGTCAAAATCCACACCCTCACAGGCTTAGGGTTGGAAAAGTCAAATCATCTGCCAAATACTTGCACTTTAGGGTCACTAAGACTTAGGACAGTTAAGGCGCCTTGTCTTTCACATAGAGCTCAAGAAATTATCTACATTGAATGTTTAATTTGGAGAGCTGTCCCATACATGGAGAACAAAATCAAAGCAATGTCCTCTGATAGAATTGGAGCCTGGGTAACTCTGTGGCTAAGGTGACAAATTCCTGTCATCAGGCAAGGGTCTGCTGTAATGAAAGAGCCACGAAGTGAAAGCTGAATTAATAACAGCTGGGCATACAAATAGGCAAAGGGTCTCCAATGCTGTTGAAAAAAAAGGGGGGCGTGAAATAAAGGGAAGTAAAGAGATAGATTTCAGAGGGAATGGGAGGGGACCTAGAGTGGCAACAACAACAACAAAATAGTAAAATTAACTGGAATGGCCAAGACCTGATTCAACATAAGATCTCCTTTTAACATGACAGAATATTGACAATTCTGTTATACAAAGTCCACCGACAGGAAGAGAGGGAAAGAGAGGAAGAGAAAATTCAGAAAAATAAAATAAGAGAAAAAAACAAAAAGAAATAATGAGATAACCACAGATTAACTCACATGCCAGAAACTAAGAAACGTAGAGGAAGGGGAAACCATCTAGAGCCTGGGGAAGAGACACAAAATGAGGATAATTTAGAGAATAAGAAGGAAAAGTCTTGAGAAATTAAGAAAAATCACACACGTGGACTAAAATAGAAACATCAAATATAAATAGCTGATAATTCAGACAACTGGATCTCTATAGTGGTTGTAAAAGATCAGAACAGGGTGTAAATGCTCTAAAAGACATAAGATATCCAAAGGTAGAATAGTTTGGGGGCTCTCCAATGATAAAGAACAGGAAAAAAACTGTGTGAGTACAAACTTGTGACAAATGTCAAAGTGTGGAACTTTAGAGTATGTGAGTTTTGATTGGCAGTTAACTTGATTGTAAATAATGAATCACATGGAGAAAAGATGGGATTTCTGAACGTTAGTAGTTCTCTTCCTAACTCTCCTTTTTCTCCCCACCCCCAGTAAAAGGAGAACAGAAACTTTAAGAATATTCATTTGTGGGGCACCTGGGTGGCTCAGTCACTAAGCGTCCAACTTCAGCTCAGGTCATGATCTCACAGTTTGTGAATTTGAGCCCCACATCAGGCTCTCTGCCGTCAGCATGGAGTCTGCTTCGGATCCTATATCCTCCCCCACTTTCTCTGCCCCTCCCCCGCACATGTGTGCACACACACTTGCCCTCTCTCAAAAATCAATAAATATAAAAAAAGTATTCTTTTGTCTCATCCTGAAAAGGCTTTATTGAGCTTCTGGTGTAGTCAGTAGCTCGGAGCTAAATTAAAAGTGACCAAGAAATAAATATTTAGATTCCCTGCATAGGAACAAGTCAACCTGACAAGAATGAGGTGGTGCTGGTGGGAGGGAAGCTGGAGAGAACGGCACTAACAGTAATACAGGCAAAGGCAAAAAGTCGAAATTAAGTTTTCACAGGCTAAAACATGTTATAGAGCTTTATGGAGGATGAACGAATCTCTCATTCCTCAGGGGAGGAATATTAAATACGATGAGATGATCATGTGAAAAGAGATTCAGCTCATTTTTCAAGATATACGAGAACGAGGATACAGATTTTTTTAATGACACAAAGTTCCCAAAGGGGAAAATAACTTTTATGGCTTTACACAGCAAAATAGATATCCTCGTTTACAAATAAGATTAATGGAAGGTGGCAATGGGGGAGGGAGGGTGGGAAACAAAGATAAGAGGACAATTTAAAAAGAAATAAAACACAAATGAGGGCAGTAGGTATACAAAGATAAGTTGGGTGAAAAAAAGATCAAAGTAGGAATAAATATATGACCTAGTAACAACTGGGCCGAGGAAGAAGACGTGGGAGGCGGAAGACATAGTTAAGCAATGGTTTGGTTCCTATGGGGTCAAAATGAAGACTGGAAACCATGGGATTATTCCAGAACTAGTTCAAAAGCAAGAAAAGATACAGATTTATAATAAATATTAAAACCTATTACTGGTAAAACGATATGCTACGAGTAAGAAGAAAAGTCAGGGGGCAGCAGATCTTAAAGTCTGTAAGAACATGACAACGTTATTCTTGGCGGGAGATTTTTCTTTAACAAATTTTAGGACAAGTTTTTTGTTTTTTGTTTTTTTAAATAATTTATTGTCAAATTGGTTTCCATTTAACATCCAGTGCTCATCCCAACAAGTGCCCTCCCTCTTCTGTGCCTGTCACCCACTCTCCCCCCTCCCATGCCCCCCCTCACTCCTCAGTTTGTTCTTAGTCTTTGAGAGTCTCTTATGTTTTGTCTCCCTCCCTCTCTGTGTCTTTTTTCTTTTCCCCTCTTCCCCTCCCCCAAGGACAAGTTTTTAAAAAGTAAAAATAGTATTCGAATAATGTAATTAGGTAAATTAAGATAAACACTGCAGTTAACATTCTATTATTAAGGAATATAGAAGCATTTGACACAGTTGATCACTGCCTCTCCTTGAAACGTCTTTTGTACTTGGCTTCAAGCACCCAAAACAGCCTGCTCCACTCTTCTCTGGTTCCTTCTCAGTTCCCTTTGCTAGTCCTTCCTCGGCGGCATCACCTTCAAGTGTTAGAGTGCACCAGATTTACATCTCAGTTACTTGCCTTATGATCTCATCTGGTCTCCTTAAATACCATGTCTAAAGGGAAGGCTTCCGGTTTTGTAGCTCCAGTCTCACCTCCTTCCTGAGCTCCACACCGTCTCCAACCACCTACCTGACTTGTACATTTTCAATTTCTGTAAGTTATCTCCAACTTAACCTGAGCAAATTGAACTGGTGGCTCTCACCCACCTCAAACCTGGTTCTCCCAACAGTTTTCTTTACCTCAGTGAAAATTCCATGCCTCCATTTGTTTGGGGCCAAAACTTTGGTGTCATCCTTTCCTCTCCTTTTCCTCACAACCGTATCTGAGCCGTCAGCAAATCCCGTCACTTCCCCAGTCCAAAAATCTGACGAATTCTTCCCACCTTCACTGCTACCATCTCTGGCTAAGCCATCATCAACTTTTGTCTGGGTGTTGGAAACACCCCACCCCCAACTGGTCGTTCTGCTTCTGCTCTTGTCTTTTTTCAGTTCATTGTCAACACAGCACTGTGATGATCCTGTGTCGTGTCATACTGCTTCTCTGCTCAAGACCCACCACTGGCTCTTCATCTCATGCAGAGAAGAAACAAAGTCACGGTGACCCACGACATGCGGTTTCCCCAGCTCCCACTACCCATAGATTTTCTCTGACTTTATCTTAACTTTCATGCCTCTCAGCTCTCCTGGCTGCTCCTCACACATCAGATACGACCCCACTTCAAGAAAGCTGAACTTGGTGCTCCCTCTACAGGGAATGCCCTACCCGATCCCCTCCTCCTGGATAGCGCCTTCCCTTTCTTCTGCTCTTTGCTCAAATACCTTTTTCTCTGAGAAGCCTTTGTTGGCCCCTCTCATTTAAAATTTCCCCCCACTGTGGTCGACCCAGGCACGTCTTCTCTCTACTCTGCTTTATTTTTCCTCCTTTGCCCTTAGTAGTTAGTTCTAATATCCCATACACAGTCCCTACTTATCACATTTATTCTGTCTCTTTCGGCATAATATAAGCTACATAGATTTGTGTCTGTTTATCCACGACCACATCCCCTACCTAGCACCTAGCACAGGGCCTGGCACTCAGTACTGTTGAATGAATCAACGGTGACGTGTTGTTTTTACTGTCTTTTTTTCATTTGTTTTCATAAATAAGAAAATCCTTTAATTAGCACGTCAAGTCTTGTGTGCAAATGTGGCTTCTAAAATATATCTTAAATGTGTTTGACACTGATCTTGCTTACACTGTGGACTGTCTCAAAAACAGTTTTTACATAATTTGCAAAGTACACATTTTATCTCAGTTCTTGTACGACTCAACACGTATGTATTCTTAATTAGTGAGATAATTGGGAGCGTTTACTAAAGTGATAAGTTACCTCAATGCAAATTAACTAATGAGCTTCATTCTTTCGAGCAGAGTGGTATCTTGGGAGGTTTGCTGATAAAAAAACGTGGATACCTGACTGCTTTGTTAAACAGCCCACACAAAAGGCACAGTGCTAAACTAGGTTCTTGCTCAGAGTGAGATCCAAGCCCTTATCATACATGGCAAAGCTATTATAATATTCTTCTAAGGGGTCTCATCTCTTCCTTCCTATATACACAGTGTACCTGTTTCCAGATCAATATTAATAATGCAGACCTCTGGTTATATCCATTACTCTGCTCAGAAGGCTTCACGGGTCTCCTTTTCCTATTAAATAAAATCCAATCTCATAAAATGGACAAGGAAAGCCTCTACAGTCTAGTTGCAGTCTGCTTTTCCTACATTATTTTCTCATATTTATCTACCCTGCTTTCCAGTTAGATTGTTGTGCCTTCTACCCCTTGTTATATTTTCCACCTCCTTACCTTGCCTCATAACATTCTTGAAGCCAGAAGGTTTATTTAGAATTCATTTCTAGGCTAGAGCAGTAGTTCGATCAACACATAGTGTGGTGATATTATTGGTCCTTGTGACTCAGGCTCTAAATTTCTATTAAAAGGATTTAAGATCACATTTCTCTTTTTTAATACCCACATTGCTATTTGGGCTTCCACTGAGCTGATATTCAACTAAATACTCCGGGACTTATGTATGTGACCTTCCATCAAACTGAGTTTCGCACATTCTTGGTGTGGTTTGTGCGCTAAATGCAACCCTGTGCATTTGGTGCCTTAAAAATCACTACTTTTCTTTTTGAAGAATATATATCTCCTGACTCTGCCATCTTTTCTCCACTTATACTGCTGTTACGTTAGCTTTTGCCACCTTAAGCCCCTTATGAAGCAAGCAGAGAGAGAAGCAAGAGAAAGATGGAAGGAACATTATTCCTCACATATGGAAGTGTGCTCAGGCCCCTCCTCCTTCCAGATCATTTCCTATACAGCTAACCGGGGAAAAAACCTTCTTAAAATCAAATCTGATGGTCATGTCCTTGCCCAGCTAAAATCCCTGCAATGGCTCCCCATTCCCTTCATCATAACCTCAGATCTTTTGAAATTCATTTCCCACCTTCATCTCCAGCCTTATTTCTCACCACTTATCATCACGCTGCTTGCACTCTGTGGTTTTTGCACACACGTCTTCCTGAGTTGATAGCATCAGTCCCCCCTTCTCTTCCTGGATAACTATTCTTTCTTCCAGACTCAACTCTGGCACCTCCTCCTCTAAGAAGCTTCCCCGTCATCTCTACAGTAGAATGTGCCAGTGCCCTTGCTCTCTGTTCCAGTGGCACCCAGATTTACCTCTGTCATGACGCTCCCTATACTGGTTTACATTGCCTGTTTGCTTTTCTTTCTCCCCATCCGTAGACTTTAAGGTCCTTGAGAACGAGTGTGCCTTTCATCTCTGTAACTCTAATGTTAAGAACAGTGCCTCATATCTTCACCAGTTTCTCTTGCCAATAAAATGATTCCTGATTTTTCTTTTTCTTGCTCATCCAAGAAGAAAGAATCTAGGGCAGAATAAAAAGGAACACGGTAGAAACTGATTTAAGCAAGAGTAAGATTTCAACCTCTTAATCTCTTAACTAGTATAGTGGGGCACTGAAACTTTGCTACACACTCTCATTACATTACAAAGAATACATAGTGAGGGTGACTATAACTAGAAGGTATCAGTGAGATTATTTTAATTTGCCTTCTCTGTAAAACGGAAATAAAATAGACAAATAATCTGCGAATGGGGATTCTCTGAGACCCAATTTCTTGGTGTCAATTGCCTAATGAAGCAGGCGCTGGGTTTTCTGGCCTGGGAAAATTGAAGACATTTAGATCCGGATTGATTAGTCTTTCTGTGAGAAATGAATGCCTCAGAGACAGCTGAGCATTGCCCTTCAGTTACGGCCATGTTGAATGCGACTTAACATATTGATAAAACATACGTTTTACTGGGATGAGGGAGTTACATAATCTCTGAAAGACTTCTTTTCTGAGATGATTTAAGTATATATTTTTTTCAGTGGTAGTCCTTCAAGGATCCATCCAGCTAAAAATCTATAATCATTAAGTCCCAGATATTCTTAAAATAGTGAAGGGCTTCTCTTTCTACAACTCCAGCTTCACTTTCCTGACCAACAAATTGACCAAATGGAATTAACCTATTTACTACAAAACATTTTGTTCCCTAGGCTATGTCAGCCTGTGTGTGTGTGTGTGTGTGTGTGTGTGTGTGTGTGTGCGCGCGCGCATGCGCGAGCGTGCGCTTCTGTGTGTGTATATACATCTAATAGTAGATTGCTCATTAGAAACACAATTGTAGTCACTCTTTATAGTACCTAAGTAATTATCAATTGATTAATCTGTATATTTTAATGATTTGATTCCCTACTTCTCTAAAGAAACATAAAACTATTTTAAAATCTAAGATAACCGAGACTTCATTACTTCTTGCAAAACAGAATTTATTTTAACTGGTAGAGTCCCACTGGGGAGTGCTAACATGAATAATTACCATTACATGCAATCTACCAAAACGAGCAGTTTCATTGCATTTAGTGAGAGTAGCGTCTTCAGATGTGATTTACATTTGTATCTCTAATGAAAATTAGTACACTCTTCACACTTTCTGATTTTTCTATGCCCCCTCAGTGGCAGCATAACTTCTTACTACTTGTATTTGCATTTGTAAATTACCGAGTAATGTTGGTGGGAGGTAATGGTTGAATGTGTTTTGCTGGGAACCTAGACTTGTATCCGCTGATTCCTCAAAAAAATCTCTGTTATATTCCACATTTCATTGTAATTCCTTTTAGTTTAACATATGTCTTGGGTGACCTCTATGAGTTTCTCAGAATGTGGTCCTTTGTGTCTCCAACTAGAGAAATTCTATTAGAAATAGGGAAAAGTGACCTGGGGACAGCCTTGATTGAAAAAACTTGAATGACATTAAATAATAGCTGCCATATCCGAAACATTTGCTCTGTGTCAAAGGTGTGGTTTTTATTTCATATGCATTATTTCCTACCCTTGTAATGGAGTAGGTACCATTTTCCCCATTTTGCTGAAGACAAAACTGAAGCTTAGAGTTTAGTAAATTGGTGTCCAAGGACAATGCTAAAAGGCGACTGGACCAAAATTCAGAGATGATGTGTCTGATGTTAAAGTCTAGGCTTTTCTTCTGTCACTGGCCATAATTAAGAGTCCAGAAGTGCCCCAAGTTTATATGTTATCTTGTAGTGCCTTATCTTCCCAGACTCTGACCAAGCATTTTCCTGTCTTGCCGGTGTCAGAACACAAATTTGACAATGCCCAGTTTCAGGGTTGGGAATCAGTATATCATTCGCTTGGTAATTTTCCTTTCCTTGACTTGGGCAGAGAAACTCTCTCCAGAGCCGGAGCTAATTGTGTTTCTCTAGTGACTTAGAGGGAGGGAGCCTGAGGCTATCCTGAGATCTGCAAGTCTATTTATCATCTTTCTCTTTGTTCCATGGATGGTATCCAACAAGCCTGCCACTTTGGCCTCATGGGGATGGATGTGTTGATTATTTCCACTCTGAAAAGAGAAACATTGAAAGTAAAATTTGGCTGTTTTCTGGAATTACGAATGCCATTTGTAAGCAATTATAAAAGTATAGGCATCCTTATTAAAACTCATTCCTTGCACCAAAAAATATTTATTGAGCTTATTTCATTGCAACCAAATATCGTGAAATTATAGTAGAAATGAAACACGTTAAAGATGCTGAGACCCTCCATAGTTTAGAAAGTTGTAAGAATATAGAATTAACGGTTTACAACAGGAAACAATTAACATAGCCCTTAACTAGGAATAAAAGTATCTGGAATAAGACCAAGAACAAAGCACCTAACCCAGATGTTAGAACCTGAGGGTGAGATCTCATTTGCTCAGTGAAATAGGACTCTTCTCTTAGAAAGAGTTCAATTTATTAATTCCGGAAGAAGTTATAGGCAAGGCCTTTAAAAAAATTTAGTTTCTTTTTATTAAGGTAGGGAAACAAAGATGAGCACCGTTTCCGGTCTTTGGCCTCACCTCTCTCCCTTACTTTTTGCCTTTGCTCCTCTTTGCCAGGTTTCTAGCTAACACCACTTTCAGAGGCCTCAGTGGTTCCATCAGAGTAAAAGGTTCCACTATCATCAGCTCAGAAAACAACTTTTTCATCTGGAATCTGCAACATGACCCCATGGGAAAGCCAATGTGGACCCGCCTGGGCAGATGGCAAGGGGGGAAGATTGTCATGGACTATGGAATATGGCCAGAGCAGGCCCAGAGGCACAAAACCCACTTCCAACACCCGAGTAAACTACACTTGAGAGTGGTTACCCTGATCGAGCATCCATTTGTCTTCACGCGCGAGGTAGATGATGAAGGCTTGTGCCCTGCTGGCCAACTCTGTCTAAACCCCTTGACTAATGACTCTTCTGTGTTGGACAGCCTTTTTAGCAGCCTCCATAGCGGTAATGATACAGTGCCCATCAAATTCAAGAAGTGCTGCTATGGATATTGCATTGATCTGCTGGAAAAGCTAGCGGAAGACATGAACTTTGACTTTGACCTCTATATTGTTGGGGATGGCAAGTACGGAGCCTGGAAAAATGGGCACTGGACCGGGCTGGTGGGTGATCTCCTGAGTGGGTCAGCCCACCTGGCAGTCACTTCCTTCAGCATCAATACTGCACGAAGCCAGGTGATAGATTTTACCAGCCCTTTCTTTTCCACCAGCTTGGGCATCTTAGTGAGGACCCGAGACACGGCGGCTCCCATTGGAGCCTTCATGTGGCCGCTCCACTGGACGATGTGGCTGGGGATTTTTGTGGCTCTGCACATCACTGCCATCTTCCTCACTCTGTATGAATGGAAGAGCCCTTTTGGTATGACTCCCAAGGGGCGAAATAGAAGTAAAGTCTTCTCCTTCTCTTCAGCCTTGAATGTCTGTTATGCCCTCTTGTTTGGTAGAACAGCAGCCATCAAACCCCCCAAATGCTGGACTGGCAGGTTTCTAATGAACCTTTGGGCCATTTTCTGTATGTTTTGCCTTTCTACGTACACGGCGAACTTGGCTGCTGTCATGGTAGGCGAGAAGATCTATGAAGAGCTTTCTGGAATACATGATCCTAAGGTAATACTCCTTTTTACTCTATGCCCATTATCACTCTATATATTGTGTCTTATGCTGTGGTATGTCTGTGTTCTTTCATCTAACACAAGAATATTCTCTCAGTCATCTGTAGAGACTAAGAACTAAATTAAATATTTCATTGTTTTATTGAATGAGACAAAAAAGTGAGGGGGTTTTGGGGGCATTTGTTCTAGAGAAAATCTTTTTGGTAGGAATATCTATTAGTAAGTTTCTGTTGTGTTATTTGTGCATCTGACAGAATATCCATCGAAAAATAGACTTACAAAGTATTTTTACCCAAAGCAGACTTCAAAAACTGATTTATTACGTCTCTTGGGAATTAATGAAAATAGTAGGATCCATGTTTTAAATTGTAAAGAATCTTTTTCTCACCATTAAAGAGAGTTAACATTAAAGAACTGACATTTTATCATAAACACCCAGAGTCAGACACGAAAGAACTCAGTGGGCATAGCACAAGGAGTACTAAACTAACTGAAGTGGCAGGATTAGTTAAGAACAGGGTGTCTTTACACAGTAAGGAAAGCTGTACAGCTGGCCACCTTGGCTGAGGGGACAGTACCATCAGTCACATTATAATACCCAAGGACATTCAAAAAAGTGTCTCTCTTCTAGGCGGCCTTTGGTATCCTAGACTTCTGACCCTAAGGGTTGAAGGGAGGATGGAGTTTGGGTAAATGGGTAAAGCACTGGCGGTACTCAAGGGGAGCCAGAGTCGTGTTCTCTCGGGGTTAAAACAGGACCCCTTCCAGGGACTAGGAGTATGGAGAGCCTGGTCCGACCTGACTAGTAGTGAGGAGGTGGTTGTCAGTGTTCAAGGAAATTGGAGTTAGACCCAAGGGAGCACTGCAGTCCTGACAGGGAACAGAATTCAGATCCAGGGCAGGGGTGCATTCCAATGTGCACCACCCGCTTAGGAGAGATTAGAGAAAGTTGTAATTCAGTGGGCATACCAGGGACACACTGTGTTTAAAACAACTTGAGCTCAGCTGAGCATTTCAAGTTGGGAAATACTCATGCCTTTTCAAGTACCCCTTTTCACACCAAATCTCAAGGTATCGAACCTTTACTATGAATTTCTATTAAAGATTTTTTTTAATTTTTAATGTTTTATTTATTTTTGAGTGAGAGAGAGAAAGAGAGAGAGAGAGAGGGAGTATGAGTGGGGGAGGGGCAGAGAGACGGAGACAGAGTCTGAAGCAGTCTCCAGGCTCTGAGCTGTCAGCACAGAGCCCTATGCAAGGCTTGAACGCATGAACCGTGAGATCATGACCTGAGCCGAAGTTGGGTGCTTAACTGACTGAGCCACCCAGGCACCCCTCTATTAAACATTTAAAATCAATTTCATAGAACATCAACATATAAGACATTTGTAACTGTCTTTATCAAATGATGGAGTGGCCCAGAAGGCTGGGGGGCAGCTTTAGAGAATTCTCATAATTGGTTTGGATTAAGATATAAGATCTGTTCTGCAAACAAATGAACATGAGAAACTTGACCCGTACACTGCAAACCCTCCTGGTAAGTGACATGAACCTCATGAAAAGGTTCAACAGACAATGGCTTACTGATTAGGCAAGGAACTGCATTGCCTCTTAATTCACACTCAGGGTTTTAGGTCAGGAGCTGGAATTCAGTGAACACCAATAAGTCTGTAGCATAAATAAATGTGTCACCGTAAAGAGAGGTTTTCATGTTGCTTCAGCATTGTGCTTTGCAGTGGTATTAGCCGCCCCTGTTTATTCTTTGCCCGAGTAGACCTGTAGATCTCCCCAAGGTTCACGGTCTTGTTAGAGGCTTACCTAGATTGTTTACATGAATCTTGCCAATGTGATGCTTAAATTACAAACTCAAAGTGGAAACCATTCAATCCAATCTACTACCAAAACACAAACTAATATATGGCTGTCGTGAAGATTCCAGATCATTATCTAATGTAGAAAGGTGAATACAATACTGACTAGAGTTTCATTAATCAAAACCAAGGATTCTGAAAATTAAGTCATGGATGCTGTGCTCGAGAAGCCTGAAGCAATGGTTATTTTAGGGGATTCAATAAAAAAAAACATAAACTGTATACAGCAGTAAAAAAGAATTCTTTAAGCAAAAAGAGACACTCATTCCATCCCCAACTCCACCAGAATAAAAGGTGAAGTTTTTAGAACTCTAACTCCACCGCTAAGAAAAAGTGAGCAGAACTAGACAAAGTCGACTTTGTGTTATAGCTAGTAAATTCTTAATGCAGTGGGACAAACCTAAATCTAAAATACTTTCACTTTGAGATAATAAATGAATTTCCACTAAAGTTCCCTCCAAAATGTTTATTTCTTCGCTAGTGTTGTTTCTATGTTGTCAAGGATCTCATTTGTAGGTTTAGGTCACATAAAGATACCCAGGTTATTTGACTAGGCAATACCTGACCTCTGGGCTTTGGGCAAATAATGTTAGTGACAGAATTGTTCAGTTTTCATCCAGATATGTGGTGTTATGCAAATGACAGAATGTCGTCACCCTCCCGGGGAGAGATATGATTAAAGTAATTTGCATGCCCTTTCAGTCACTCAGCATTCATTCTTAAGTGTATTGCAGTTACTCATGGGCGCTTTTCATCCTACTAATGCTAAGCTCTTTAGAGGACTGTATTTTTTTCTTAAAGTAAATGATGTCAAGAAATTCGGAGGTAAATAAGACCAGTATAGGAGGAAACAACTTAGAAAGTTGTAAACATGCTAAGTTTAAAAACAGGAAATACTGTCAAAGTTCAAGGAAAAGACAATCACCTTCCACTTTAGTATACCAAAGGAAAGCTTAATTAACAAGATAAAAATGTGTGCTTGTTCTTGAAAAACACTTGGAAATTGGACATGTGTGTCAAGGGCGTAGGAACGATCATTCCAAGCAAAGGAACAGAATGAACTACTTTGAGGTGGAAAGTACAGGCACAGTCAGGATATCCTGAGGAGTTCAATTTAGCCAAAGCATATGTTCTATGAAGGGAAGGAGGTGAAGTCCGTGCCTAAAAATGAAGTTCGGTGGCGCCTGAGTGGCTCAGTTGGTTGGGCGTCCAACTTTGGCTCAGGTCGTGATCTCACGGTTCGTGAATTTGAGCCTTGCCTGCATCAGGTTCATTGCTGTCAGTGTGGAGCCCACTTCGGATCCTAGTTCCCCTCTCTCTCTGCCCCTCCCCCCCCGAAATAAAATAAACATTAGAAAATAATAATAATAAATAAAAAATTAAGTTCGCTTGAGATAACAGAAGATCTCTGACATCAAGCGAAGACAGGCGAACTTCACCTGACAGTAGAGATCCACTGACATTTAAAAAAAATTTTTTTAAATGTTTATTTATATTTGAGAGAGAGAGAGAGAGTGAGTGAGCAAGCAGAGGAGGGGCAGAGAGAGAGATACATAATCTGAAGCAGATCTCAGAGCCTGACACAAGGCTCAAACTCCTAAACTGTGAGATCATGACCTGAGCCAAAGTCGGACACTCAACCGAATGAGCCACCCAGGCCCCCCATCCACTGACAATCTTGAACAATGGAATAGCAGAGTGGAACAGTATCATTGAGAAGGATGGTTGCTGTGGTAGCAGCGTGTAAACAAGATTAGAAGAGAAAGACAATGAACAGAGTTGAAGTTGTAGCTCTGGTCACCGATAGAAAGAAGACAGATGCAAGAAATATGATGGTGATCACGTCAGTAGGACTTGACAGTTAGCTGAGTGCGAGAGGCAACAGAGTCTCGTTCAAAGTTGCAGGTCTGAGTGTCTGACGTGGTGGGACCATTCAAGGAACCAGAAAAGGCAATTCATGGACCAGAAAATACAACGATCAGTTCAGTTTCAAACGTGCCATTTTAAAATCTGTTGTGGACATACATTCAGGCGAGATGCAGCAGGCATCTGGAAGCCAGAGTTCAGGAGTGAGGCGGAAAGCTGGTGGGAATCCTGGCTAGAAGGTGACCCCAAGGGGGAAGGTGGGAGAAAAATAGCTGTTTGAAGGAAAGCAACAGGCGTAAAGAGGCCCACGCTGTTGGAGAACAGGGGTTGTGGAGAGAAACGGTGGAAAATAAGGAGATAAAGGTGTCTTGTAACGAAGTCACACAGACCCCTTTTTCTATAGCTTGAATTTTTACTTTTTTGAGGTGAAGATTATATTTTCCTCCCTGCCGTGTCTAGCTCCTTGCTAGCGGTCATCAGAGAGGACGAGGGCCGACCGGTCCCCAGTCCACACCGTGAGAATTAGGAGTGCACACGCGCGTGTATGTTATGTCTGATGAAACTGGGTTTATGTGGTTTGCTTTCTCCTAGTATTTCCTAGTGTTTTTTCAGACTCCATTTTCCAATTCACTTGGTGACATTTTAGTTCAGATAAGTGAAAACATGTCATTCACATAGAAGTCTGTAGTTTTCTTGGGACATTTGTGCGTCTGCTGTAAGGTGAAAATGCCCTACACCGGAATGAAAGGTGACGGGTATGGTGTTTTGGTCACACTTAGGTCACACTTCTACCTCTCAGACCCTTCCGGAAGCACATCATGAAGAAACATGCTCCTAGGCATACATGTCTTCAGCTCTTAGAGGCCGTCTAAGCCCCCAGATCTGAAAAAGGGACTCCGCAAAGTTCCATCTCTTCTTTCCTTTTCCTCCTACCATTCCGTTGCATATAATATTTTAAATTATAATAATAGTGTTTCTTTCTAAGTGGTTTCTACTTCTAGCCCAAAATTGTGACTACAGCTTCTTAGTATATATATGTATATATTAGTCTTGGAATCCAAACAATTTATATAATATATAATATATATATATTAGTCTTGGAATCCAAACACCACTTGTAAAAGATTCCATGGGAAAATGTGTTTGGATGAAAACCTATTGACTTAAAAAGTGAGCCTCGTGATCTGTATTTATACACATCCCATCAGTAATTTGAGCCCTGGTCGCATAAGTATTTGTTACCATGATGTTAGATAACTTAGAACGAATGTAATGACACCATATTTCTTCTTGATCATAATTGTTTAGCATGTTGGCTATACATTTATCACAATTAATAAAACTGTTAAGAGCGTGAGTATTTCATCACCATCCCAGAGTTGAGATTCACTGGCTTCAACGAACTATTCGAATCAAGTAAAATTAAAAGCAAAATGCTGGGCAGAACAGAGCGGTTTATGATTCACTACCTGTTGCAGTAGCCAAGGCAGGTTGGAATACTTCTTTCTTTTTCTGACAGGGGTCGGAGGAAAGAAATCAGCTTGTTGTTGGCTGCTCCCATAGCTAACCCCAAGGAAGAAGGACTGGACTGCTGTGCTAATGAAATTCAAGAGGATGGTTCTATCCTCACTTAACTATTTTTGCCAGAATAATTTATTTTGCACTGAAAGTAATATATGTGGCTTCTCCCAGCCTCCCACCGACTCTTCTGGGAAGCAAGCCCCATGCTTCAAAGCGGGCGGGCTCTTGAAGCATGAGACCATGAAAGCAAGAATTTATGAGTGATATATGTAATAGAGCTTATATGGGTATTTCTCTGACATAAAACTAGCACTATTCATTATAGGCAATGCAGAAAACAGAGTCAAGCAGACAGATGGAAGCAAGTACCCATTGCCTCATCATCCAAACCCATTTCCTCTTAGCATTCTGAGATGAGTGACGGGTGGTTAGAAACCACAGTATTATTTTTATCCAGCAAAGTCTTCATCTGGGCTTGTGATCTAAGGTGTGAACTTGGGTGTTCTTAGAAACTTCCAGCCATTGACTTTCGATCTGCAAAGATATGAGACAAAATGAGAAAATCCCTTCATAAATCACAAAACACGCTAAAAACTAAAGCCCCACCTCCCCTCATAGAGTTGAATTGGCCCAGTTGAAAGAATACATGAGCATTTGAAATGAGCTATTGGCTGATTTTAATGGACCTTCTCGTTCTTTTCCAGCTTCTCACATAAAATGCCCACTTTAACTCTGTGTGTCTAATAATAATAATAAAAAAGTCAGCTCCTTAGAGGAAACAGGAGGCTAGTGCCATTTTTGTACAGGCAAATGATGGTGCTGCTTTAGAAATAGAGTCCTGGCCTGCTGAACGTTCAAGTAAATATTAAAAATTAAATAGACCTGCTGTGAAGGCAAGAGCAAACTTTAACCAGAAATGTTAAAGGACACTCTCGTAGCTCTAGGAGGAAATGATAAGCATTTCCCAAAATAAAAAAAAACCACCTTGATTGATTTTCATATAACAGCATGTGCCTGCCCAATAAAACATATAAATTCATGTAATAAAGGCCGGCCTCGAACAAAGGAGGGATGCCGGAACTCAGAGGCAAACAAGACTGAAAATGGGGTTTGGGGTGACTCACAGGAAGGAAAACTGAGCCACACCAAACCATTCACTCGTTCTTTCTCTAATTCATCCAGGAATAGCAACTTCCGTTCCAGGTGCCAGGCTAGGTGGCTGGGAATTTAGCAGTGAGAAAACAGACGCCGCCTTTGCAACACGGAGTTTAGTGGGAAAGAAAGACATTAATCAAGGGAGCACATAAATCAGCTAGTGATGTTAACCATGGTAAGTTACTGCAAAAGAAAATACAACCGAATCTGAGAGCCTCACAGAAGACCTGATCCGAATGGAGAATCTCAGCCTCCCGTCTGGCTGAGATCTGAAGGATGTAAATGAGCTAACCAAGAGCCGGAGAGGGTAGGAAAAGGGCACCTCAGGGTGACATGGAGGCCAGCATGTGCAGAAGCCCAAGATCAGAGGGAGAGAACCGCAGTCGTGACCACTCCATCAGGACCTACGAGATTGGAAAGCCAGGAAAAGGGGGGACAAGAGCAGGGCAAGTAACAGGTAGAGAGGACAGACTTTCTAGAGAGAAAACCTCTTAACAGAAGGAAATTCCGAGAAATGCTCTAGTCTGAGAAGAGCTGCTCTTCCCACGGGTTCTGTGTACTTCCAGCTGGAAAACACGATAGGAGACACATCCCATTCACTCTGGCAGCAAAACCCATAATAGGTCAGGGAAGCGTTCTCTGTGAGAACGCTTGCACTAAAACACTTTCTAATGCACAAAACACAGCAAGGTTTGGATGAAAAATAGAATGTGCTGATGGTTGCGCATATCTTGCACAAACTAAAACCTATCCAATTATCCACTTTAAATGGGTGAATTGTACGGTATGTGAATTATATCTCAGTAAGGTCGTTTTAAGAAATTGTAAATAAATAAGCAAACTGCCATATTACCGAATTGGAAGACTGAATATTTAGAGATGGTAAATTTCCACTTGATTAGCTAATAGGTTTTAAAGGAAATCCAATTAAAATCCCAAAGGACATTTTTGTTGGCTTGTTTGGGCTGAATCTCCTAAAATGTATATTGTTAGGGTGGCCAGTGACGCGCGGGACAAAGAGTAGAGCAACAAGCAGGGCAGAGTTTATTCCCTCTCCAAGGGAGGAGAGGGGCCAGGCATCTAGAGAAATAGCCAGAGTTTCTGTCAGCCTGGGCCTTTTTTTTTTTTTTTTTTTTCAAGAGAGCGTGTGTATGTGTGCACTCGTGCGTGCACGCCCGCCAACGGAAAAGGGGCAGAGAGAGGGAGAGAGAGAATCCCAAGCAGCCTCCACTCCCAGTGTGGAGCCCCACTCAGGGCCCAGTCTCATGACCTGAGCTGAAATCAAGAATAACACTTAGGGCGCCTGGGTGGCTCAGTCAGTTAAGTGCCCTCCTTCAGCTCAGGTCATGATCTCGTGGTTTGTGAGTTCAAACCCCGCATCAGGCTCTATGCTGACAGCTCAGAGCCTGGAGCCTGCTTCAGATTCTGTGTCTCCCTCTCTCTCTGCCCTCCGCCGCTTGCGCTCTCTCTGTCTCTCTCAAAAATGAATAAACATAAAAAAAATGAATAAACATTTTTTTTAAAATTAAAAAAAAAGACAGTTAACAGACTGAGCCATAGACTGGGACTTTTAAGGGGGTGTGAAGGACGTGAGAGGGTTACAGTGGTGCCCATGTGCGGAGCGGGTCAGCTCTTGGCCAGGCAGAGCAAGAAGTGCAGGGTTCTCAAGAGGCCATATCCAGGGGCTGGTCCAGGGTGTGAGTTGTGGTGAGGCTTAGACAAGATTATATTCGTATTTGGGGTCTATTTTCTGAGAATGAAGGGCACCCTGACCTAGTAAAATAAAGAGGTAGGGCCAAGTGCAGACACCTGTGAGTTTTGTCTGTAATGGGGAGAGAGGGGGGTTGGAGCTTTGAATAGATTTCTTTCATATATATTAAATTTAATCTAAAAAAGAAGATTCAAGGGATTTGTTCTTCTAGATATTGAAATACTTAATCTTAGTAATAATAACAAAAAATTTAATACTCACTGACCACTCTGATATGCCCGGCACTGTTGTAAACAACATTAATCCAGTACGCCCTCCCACTGAGGAGTCATGGAAATTAAAATAATCCAAGTAAAGCAACTTGCGTTGTGTCCGACTACTGGAGGCTCAAAATAAGAATAGTTAAAAGTCTTGTCAGGTTTTAATACCAATATTAATTACATTTATCTTGAACAATTAGTTTTCGGTCTCCCTCTCTCTTTCTCATTCATTGTGAACTGGGTAAATGGCAAAGTTCTCTTTCTGAGCTAACTTCTGGAAGGTTTGGAGGCAAATTGCTTGCCCACTAACAGCAGAGTTACTTTCATTGCGTTATGCATTTTAAAAAGCATCACTCCCGGCTTCTTATTGTTTTTATTTCCTCCTTCGTCCTATTTTAATTTATTCTGTTTTGTATTTTGTGTGACCTTTAAGCTGCCTTAAATCTTTTCAGGAAGAGCAAGGTATACTTTAAGTTATGTCAAAATCATATAATAAATAAGAGTATTAACAGCGATTCAGGGGTGCCTGACTGGCTCAGTTGTTTAACCGTCCAACTTGTGCTCGCGATCCCAGCTCAGATCTTGATCTCAAGGTCATGAGTTCAGGCCTCACTAAAAAAAAAAAAAAGAATGTTAACAGCAATTCCAAAAGGAAATACAATTGACCAACAAATATAAAAAAAAAGTTAAATATTACTTATAATTGAAGAAATACTAATTGAAACCATAATGAGATGATATTTTTACCTATCACGTTAGGAGTCTTTTACTGATAGCTCGCAGTCTTGGGTGAAGTACATTAAGATCGGCTCCAGCCCACACTGCTGTTGGGAGGGTAGGTTGATACGATATGTTCATAAATCAACTTGGCCATTTGCATCAAGAGTCTTAAAAGGGTTCGTACCCCTTCACCCTTGACTTCCTTCCACTTCTAGGAATCCGTCCCAAGGAAATAACTTAATATACGGATAATAATTTATTACAAAGATTCACTGTGGTCGTACCCAAAATACCAAAAACTAAGAAACCATGTAAATTTCCAATAATAAGCCAAATAAGACATTATAATGTTCCTATGTGCTTTAAAAATGTAGCCAGAAGAGATGATTCTGAAGAACTTTTAGAATGTGAGAAAATCGGTAAGTCTGAAACCAATATAATAATATATATCAACCATACTTCAACGAAAAATATATATAGAATAATTAAATGTCAAAAAATCAAAATATGAGGAAGCAAAAAGTTGAGATATAAAATCATATACTATATTTCTAGTTTTTTAATATGCATACCTAAAACTATAAAGAGAAGTGGCCAGAAGGAACTGTAATACAATATTAACAGCACTGATATCTAAGCAGTGTATTTACAGGAGACATTTTAGTGTTTTCCCTCCATATTTTCTACAGCACTCATGGCTTATTTATGTAATGAGAAAGTACATAATAAGCCAAGAATGAGAATAATTCAGGCATGAGACAATAGTCACAGAGCGATGTTTGCTTCACATTCACTGCTGCTGTCTGCAGACTTTCTAATCCAGGCAGGGTGAGGTCTCCATAAGCAGCACTCCAGGAGGAAAATGTTTACATTTGAAAGATGTTGAGGCACCTGGGTGACTCATTTGGTTAAGGGCCCACTCTTGATTTCGGCTCAGGTCATGATCTCACTGTTCAGTTAGTGAGATCGAGCCCCACATCGGACTCTGCACTAACAGTGCAGAGCCCGCTTGGGATTCTCTCTCTCCCTCTATCTCTCTCACTCTGCCTCTCCTCCACTCTTTCCATCTCTCTAAAAATTAGATAAATAAACATAAAAAAGTAACGATGCTGTGCCTTCCACAGAGACTTTCAGAAGCAAATTTTTATTCCCACTCAGTTTATTCATAGGACTTGGTTCAATCTGAAATTGTCATGTCATCTATTTGTTTACTTGTTAATTGTCCCATTGTGTCTTGCTCACCACTGGATTCTCCCCGTATTGGGTGAACAGTAAATATTCAGTAAATGTTGTTCAATTAATAAATGAATGAAAAATGGCAGCATCATTGGAATAGGGCTATCGCCTTCTATAGGGAGAAGCATCATTCAAAAACACCATTCGAAACCGTTCTCCTGGGTTGCCTTGGTGGCTCAGTCAGTTGAGCATCTGACTCTTGATTTTGGCTCAGGTCATGGTCAGGGGTCATGGGATCGAGCCCCTCATTGAGCTTCACACTGAGCATGGAGCCTGCCTAAGATTCTGTCTCTCTCCCTCTCTCTCGATCTTTTCCTCCCTCCCTCCCTTTCTCTGCCTCTTTCCCACTTGTGCTCTCTCCCTCTCTCTCTCTCTCAAATAAAATTTAAAAATTTTAAATGAAACCATTCTCCTACTAGATGCTATGGGACAAACAGAAGGAAAGCCACAGTAAGTGGCAATCTCCTATATGATCCAAAGGGCAAAATTCTAGGGTTGGACAGATCCAAGTTTGAAGTATGCCTCCATCATAGGTTAACTGCCGGAAGTTTGGCAGGTCACTTGCCATGGACTCTGTGACCTCATTTGAAAAGGCTACAGGAGAAAATGGATGTGAAATACTAGCTGAAGTTATGATTCCATCTACCACTAAGTTATAAACTCCATCAGATGGAGACCAGATCTGTATAAAATAAAGCACCTATATCCCTAAAGTCTAAGCCTATAGCAATCTCTCATTTAAATAAGTGGATAAGTAATGGACTTGTTATGAGGCCAAGCAGAGGTGATCAACGTGTGTCCAGTAGAATAGAGAGGCAGAGGGTAGGGGCGCCTCTCACTTGCAATTGGAAAGTATACCCAGGTGAGCTCCAAGTTATCTCCAAGAGTGACCTGGAGTGTTTGAGCCATGAGATTGGAATGAGCAGATCATCAAAGCAAAGAAAACCTAAGACCATGATGCCCGTAGTGGGGCCAAGGATCAGAGACGTAGGATCCTGGAAAGAGAGCATGAGCCCTAGCCTGGATGGTTCCAGGACCCTTAGGATTATGGAGTTGGGTTAGAAACATTTAGCGGTCCAGTAAAGATCAGACGCACCGCACCTGACACCTGTTAGGAGTTGAACAATTGGGTATTTATTTCCCTTCCCTTCCTGTTCTTCAATACAAAAAACTTGGGGACACCAAAAAGATTTTGCTAATTCAGATCGATAAATGGAAAAATGAACAAGTGAGCGTGTGATCTGTTTATTTCCTCACCTACTTCCAAAATATTTTTGACAGGGTGTTTTTCTAGAATTTTTAAAAAGAATTGCAGCTTTATTACTTTCAAATAGATACAGTAATTCATACTAACAGCAGCAAACTGTCTTCAATGAGACACCCTGCTGGGTTTGCATTAATGAATGTCTAAGATCACTTCCTTCATTTGAATACAGGGAATGTGCCAAATTTTTGCAAACGTTTCTCTTAAACTAGGGGAAAATTGGCTTATAACTTTGTTTACATTATTAACTTGCTTAGCAAGCACTGTCTGTATGCATAGATACTCTCTGTACCAATAAATTTATCATAGGGTATCTATAACTATTCACATCTTAATTATAAATTATCAGTACACATGACTATCAACTCTGTGTTCATACACATATATTTACATTATTTTAAAAGTTAACACATGTTCAATGGACCACACATTTGTAATTAGGGAAAGCTAAGTTACTCCAAGTCGTTCTTGGACGTGATGTGGAACTCTTGTGGCTACCCGCTCCAGCCACAAGTGAGAGGGGCTCCCACCCTCTGCCTCTTCTGTCCTACTGGACACATCTTGGCCACATCGTGGTCTTACAGGCATTCAAACCACTCATATTAGATGCCATGGAATGAATAAAAAGATAACCCCAGTAGGAGACAATGTAGGATAATACAAAGGACAAAGTCCTGGTGTTGGATAGATAAAAATTCGATGCAAGTTTGAGGGTTTGCCCTGTGAAGAATCTTATTTTCATGCTTAATAAATATCTCTGTGTGTCTGAAGAAGTTGCAGGCAACCCCTGTAGGGGCTTCTTTTATGCCTAAAATACGTATTTTAGCTCCTCACAGTGTGAATTAAGGTGAGTGCTGGATTTTTATGATTTAGCCTCAATTTCACATTTTGATCCTTAATCAGATCAGGAGCTAGCATGATCTAACCACCCTGGGTATCCATCCAGTGGCATGTCAGGAGGCTTAACTGAGCTCAGCTCCGTTGTGAGCCCTGTCTGGGAACTTCAGCCAAGTTAGTTTCTCTTTCCCAACCGCAACTGCGTACAAGCTTGCTCCAGCCAAATGCGCAGATACATATGCATAAAAAAATTGTGTATGTATATATATCTATATATATAGATAGATATACTATGTATATATTGTATTGTGTATATCTTAGGTTGGTGTATATATATGTACAATGTATACATAATATATATTATATATATTATGTATATTATATATATTATATATAACACGTTATTTATAGCTTGAGTTCAGAAAGATATTTTGTTTGTCAGAGTCCATTAATATTTTTCAAACTCGAGAACTTCACTTATCATGGCCTTTTATTAGGAAGCTGCTGCTTAAAAAATGCCAAATGACAGAAAATTCTCACGCCCACCAAAACAAGACCTGTCAACGTCTCCTTAAATTACATTTGAAGTAGGGCTTTTTTCCATGTGTGATCCGAAGCTATAAAATTAATGGAGGTGAATGTATTGGCAAATAAGAATGTAAGTGAATGTATGCATATAAATATATGTATCTCCCATGATTTACATATTTAAAATGATCATTCCTGAGGGTCGTACATATGAACTTTCATATGTATGTATGTATTAGCTTTGTAATAAGGCCACTGATACAGTTTCAGGCACAGGAACTGAAAACAACAGCAATAAGTAATAATGATAATAACATTTATTACCAGCCATGTTCCAGGGACTGAGCTAAGTGCTTTACATGGATTTTTCTCATTTAAATTTTACTGCATCCATACACATGAGGAAATGGGGCTAAAAGAAATTAGGTAACTTGTCCCAGGCCATATAGCTAACAAATGGTAGAGGCAGGATTCATACCCAACAAAATCAGACTGATTATTCCGACTCAGTATTTCATAAACACACGTAGTAAGAATGTTCTTCCCAAGCTGGTGTATTTGAAGTAGTTCTTCCCCACCCCCAACCCCCAGACTTAGTCTGTGAAAGCTGCTCCCACACAAAGGTGATTCAAAGGCAGAGGCTACTGCTGAGACTGTGACATTTGAATTTGTGCACACAGTATGTATGGGATGAAGAAGTGAGAGACACAGATCCAGGAAGGATTACCTCCCACCCTCCACTCCCCCACCCACCCCCTCGCACCACCATCATCACGAACGCCCTACCCAGGGAAGTGTTGCAGCAGGAAGGGCACTTCATAAACTAAGGAGGGGTTATTTACCTGCATAGTGTCTTCTCCTCAGCACCACTGGGACACACCGTCACAGGCACAGATGCCACCCTTCTCCCCTGCCACCTCGCCTATAAAATGGGAGCTTCTCCTCTCTTGGCTACAGTTTAGAGTCTCCAAATGAAGCTGTAGTGTCCAGGTGCTATTTAACCTCTGGGAAATTGCTCAAACTGTTACTCCACTCTACCTGAGCACAGCTCAACTCACATAAATTTTGTTCAGAGAGAAGAGAGACTAAATCAGTCTCTCAGATATTGTTTATTCTACTGAAGGCTCCTGGCTGACTCAGTCTGTGGATCGTGAGACTCTTGATCTTGGGGTCGTGGGTTCAAGCCCCACATTGGGTCTATGTAGAGATTACTTTAAAAAGTAAAATCTTTTTTTTTTAATTTATGTATTTATTTTGAGAGAAAGAGAGGGCAAAAAGAGGTAGAGAGAGGAGAGAGAGAATCCCAAGCAGGCTGTGCACTGATAGCGCAGAGCCCAATCCCGGGCTCAAACTCATTAAACATAAGATCAAGCAGGACCTGAGCCAAAATCAAAAGTCAGACACTTAACTGACCAAACCACCCAGGTGACCCTAAAAAAATAAAAGTCTTAAAAAAAACAGATGTCGTTTATACTATCGAAAGTCTAGAAGTCATTTCTAGTCATTAAGAGGAGATTGGCTAAAGTAGGGTACATTCTTTCCCTGAAATATAATCTTGCTGTTGAGAAAAAAAATGAGCTAGATATATAGTCAAATAGAAAAGTAGAGTTTACAAAACAGACGTGAAAAATAAAATAGTCCTGGGATGCCTGGGTAGCTCAGTCAGTTGAGCGCCCGACCTCGGCTCAGGTCATAATCTCATGACTCATGTGTTCCATCCCCAGGTTGGGCTCTGTGCTGAAAGCTCAGAGCCTGGAGCCTGCTTCAGATTCTGTGTCTCCCTCTTTCTCTGCCCCTCCCCCACTCTCGCTCTCTCTCTCAAAAATAAATAAACATTAAATAAAAAATAAAACAGCCCATCTGTAAAAACGTGCCACTAACATTTTTAGTTTTACTGAATTGGCACCCATGTACAAGGGTTGCTCACCACTAGAATACAATATCAGGGGCGCTCTTCCTGGCACAGGTCCTGAAATTCTTCCAACAGCCATTTCTTTGTATTAGGAACTTTTCCTCCAGGTGGCTCCTGTATATACTGCATACATTTCAAGATAAGACGAATGTTCCATGAAAGAGGGGAGACTTCTGTTAGTTTCCTTATGGGTTATTAATTTAGACTAGATAATTCTGCTTACATAAATAGCAAGGAAAGTATGTACCATTGGACCATTTCATAAATTTTAGGGATTCTGCTTCGGATTCTCTGGCTCCCTCCTTCTCTGCCCCTCCCCTGCTCACACTCTGTCTCTCTCTCTCTAAAATAAACATTAAAACAAAAAAAAGAAAACGAAAAAGAAAAAGGAGAGAAGACTGAGGCTCAGAAGAGTTTCCAAAGTTCAGCTGCTCCCTAAATCTAAGCCCCCTAATTTCAGATCCATCATTTCAGTACAAGGTGCCGCCTCATGTAAGCCATATTCAAAAACTTATTAAGCATACAAGGGAAGGAGTACTCGTGGTTCCCAAAGGTTTGCTCAGCATTTCAGGAATGTAATTTGAGGAAAGTAATTATCAGAACAAATAAGAAATTCATAATATGTTTATTTACCGCTTGATATAGATCTAGTACTTGTGAATTACCTTGGGTTTTTTTTCAAATGGTTTAAACTTTCAGGAAGCTGAATATTTTGCAGGTCAAATATAAAATCAAGCAGCCAGTATGCTGAGAGCCAATCTGAAGTCCAAGAATGCACGATATATTTTGCTTTGTGTCATGTACCAAATGACTAATAGGCAGCAAGGGCTTTCAGGGTTATAATTTTAGCCCAAGGTTCTGGTAACTACATGAAATCCCTGAGAGGTTTATGATATCATAAGGTGGAATTATAGTTCCCCATGGGCAAGAGTTGTTGAAATGCTTTCAGCCATTGAGCACCATAACTAGCCTGTTCTCTATAGCAATTATAGAAAAAACTATATTAAATGCCTAGTCATATTGACTAATGACTTCAAATATAGAAATTATTTTTTAAAATGAGAATGTCAGACCGGCAATTCATTCATCCACCCATTGCATAAATAAGTATAAGTCACCATATGTCAGCCACTCTGAGACAGCGACAGACAAGCCTGATCCTAATCCTGCCCTCAAAGCACTTTCCTTTTAGCAGAGAATCAGACATTAAGTAACCAGAACTAAGGTAAATGTTATAAGGACGAGGGGCCCCTGGGCGGCTCAGTCCGTGGTGCATCCAACTTTGGCTCAGGTCATGGTCTGGAGGTTCCTGAGTTTGAGCCCCGCATCAGGCTTGCCGCTGTCAGCGGCAATGGAGCCCATTTTAGATCCTCCGTCCCCACGTCTCTCTCTCTCTCTCTCCCTCCCTCACTCATGCTGTCTCTCTCTCAAAAATAAATAAAACATTGAAAAACTTTTACTCTTATAAAGATTAATAGAATGTTATGCCAATGTATTAACAGGGGCCTGACCAACGGAGTAGGAGGGTCACTGTCAGAGAAGGCCCCCTTCAGGAAGTAACTGGAATTAAACTCTGTATGATGAGTCAGAATTATTAAGGATCGAAAGAGGGGGAAGCTCTTTCTTAACAAGCAGATACTGAGAGTAAGATACAGAGATCTGACCTCCCTCCAAATGGTAGGAACAGCTGTGTGGGTGTGCTAGAGGGAAAAAGTGAGATAGAATCAGAAAACAATGACCTTGAGCACATTGCGCTAATTGAGATAAGTCAGCAGAGAAAGACAAGTGCTGAATGATATCACTTGTATGTGGTCACTAAAAAAGTCAAGCTTGTAAAAAACAAACTAAAATGGGGGCTGGGGGGATAAAATTGATGGTGTTCAAGCATGCAAACTTGCAACAAGCAGTAAATAAGCCTTAGAGATCTAATGCACAGGATAATGACATAGGTAACAATATTGTACTGTAACGATGCAATGCGATTAATATCACTACAAACAGGCACTCATCACAATATATCACAAGATATAAATGTATCAAAGTAACACATCCTGGGCCTTAAATTTACACAATGTTATATGTCACAGGTGTTCGCTAAAAAAAGAAAAAGAATGCAGTATAGTAAGATGCATATACATATTACTCATTATATATACACCTATTACAAATATATGTGGGTATATATTCTATATAACGTAATACATGTGTATGTGATATACGTGTATGTGAGAAGTATACGGTATATGTGTATAGTATACATAATATGGCATAAATGTACATTTTATATGTGTGTATGGATATGTATATGTACAGGTGTGAGCACCAGAGCAGAATTTGCAATGAGAAAACTCCAGGCCATTAAAAAAAATTTTTTTAATGTTTATTTTTGAGAGAGACAGAGAGACAGATCATGAGTGGGGGAGGAGCAGAGAGAGAGAGAGAGAGACAGAATCTGAAACAGTCTCCAGGTCTGAGCTGTCAGCACAGATCCTAACGTGGGGCTTGAACTCACGAACCGTGAGATCATGACCAGAGCCAAAGTCAGACACTTAACTGACTGAGCCACCCAGGCGCCCCAACACCAGGCCATTTTTTATAAAATGCCTCATCTCCAGTCACAAAAGGAAAGAGTAAGATGAAAAAACTATAGAGACAATATTCAAGGGCTAATTAATTAGGATGACAAAATCAGATGAGATCGTAAAAGATGTGCTGCCTGAAACCAGCATGACACCACATGTTAACGACATTGGATTGAAATTATAAAGAAAGTAAAAGATTGTGTTGAATGGAACAATAGGTACAAGATTGTAAAAGAGATGACGGAGAGGTCATTTAACGTGAAACAGTTACCTAGTGAGGATGTCATTTGTCATTCACTTTGGAGAATATGAAGATCGCCACCAAGGGCGCCTGGGCGACTCAGTCGGTTAAGCATCCAACTTCGGCTCAGGTCACGATCTCGTGGTTTGTGAGTCTGAGCCCCGCATCGGGCTCACTACTGACAGCTCAGAGCCTGGAGCCTGCTTCAGATTCCGTGTCTCCCTCTCTCTCTCTCTGCCCTCCCCTGCTCGCACTCTGTCTCTCTCTCTCTCTCTCTCTCAAAATAAATAAGGAAAAAAAAAA